>BSBK01014416.1:180000-188132 GCA_027943335.1 Chamaecyparis obtusa
TCAGAGCAGCCATGGGGTGGCACCGATTGGTCCCACCCCCCAACACATATTGTTTCTTTTCACATATTATTTTAATAAATTTTATTTCTAATTAGATTTTATAAAACTAATTTTTTAATTTAATAATTTTATTGATAATAAATGTTAATATTAATTAAATTAATAAGAATATTTATTAGTTAATATTATTAACTTTTATTATAGTATAAGTTGTTTAAAATTCATTGTTCATATTTTTTGTAATTATACGAGTTTAGTAATGATGGATTTGAAATCAATTTATTTAATTCTTTGTATAAATTCATTTTTCATGTATAAAGAAGAATTTTATTTTGGAATATGATTATAGTTGTGTTATTAATTACTTTAATAAATTAATTTATGTAACGGTGTTTTACAAATTAGTTTATTATTATTAAATTCTTATGATTGTTTTTCCTTATGTGATTGTGGTTCGAGAGGGAATCTTTAACGTTATCCTTTTTAGAATTGTTTCCAGAGGCAGGGATAGGGAATTGCATTATGTTTTTTTTTTCATGCATACTTGTAATGGCATTTGATTTTTGTTATAACCCAACCTTATGGAATCTCTTGATTAAGTGTTTACTATTTGAAATTTTTATGATGATTATGTGATGGAAGTTGGTTATGTGTGTTCCCATAGCATTATGGAACCAGATCTTGACTTTTATGATTCATGTTTATCTATGATATGTTTTTGATACTTATGAGCCTTTGGTAGGTTATCTAGGTGTTAAAGGGGAAGTGTCTTTCTTTGGAGGCGTCAGAGCCCAGAAGTGGCTACCTAGGTATCATTAGTAAGTTACTTAATAAGTGATAATATAATACATTAAATGGGGTTTTAAAATGAATTAATAAGATAATGGACTCCTCACCCATGGCTTGAGTTATAGTATACGCTAAGAATGGGAGTGGGAGAAGATGTGTGTACCTCTAGTAGTAACATTAAGTTCTTGTATAATCAGTTATCCTTGTCCACATGAGAGGATTTTGGGTTCCACATATGTTCACACTTGGGAGATAAAGTCTAGTGAGATCATCCCAAGGGGTTGATATATGTGATGAAACTTCCCTAATTTCATCTTATTTTTCCTATGTGTGTTGGTTACCTTTAGATTAGTGTGTGTACCTATGAGTTTTGATTTGTAGCTTTGAGATAGGAACCTTTCAAGATCCCTTAATTAGTACAACCTGATGATTGATTTTTGTTATTTTTATCCTAGTGGGGTCTGATTTTATCTTCTTAGCACAGTGGGAGTGGAACCACAGGTTTCCATGAGGTCAGGAGGTAGTGATTCTCTTACCGTTTGAGACTTTGGCATTCCTATACTAGTGTTGGATGAGCCTTCTTGTGGTTACTTCTTAGTCTTTCATCCTTAGAGATTTGTTCCTATTCTTTATTTTATTTTACATTTTACTAAGTTATACTTACATACCCTATGAATTTTGAAATAGATATAGGTTATCATGTATACCTTATGGCTCAAGATGTATCTATTTATTCTTTTATGAGATGTACTTTATTTCATTATGTAGAGGATTTATATAATTATTGTACTTCATAGATTAAGTTGTTTTTATGTAATTCTACATCGAGGAACCCTTGAGATTTATAATATTTAATTGAGATTGTGCTTATGAGTATGTATTGAATTTATGTTATTACTTCTACTTTATTATTTAATATTGTATGTAAACTTTTAAGAAAAAAAAAGTATTATGTAAACTTAGTAACAATTTTTAGGTTAATCTCTCCTAGGCTCCCTAGCAGGGCATTACACTTGGTATCAGAGCCCATGTTTCTACACTAGAAACTATTGGAATTTTGTATGCCCATTAGATTTCTAGTAGTTAAAAATTGAGTTAAAAAAACTTAGACATATAACACCCCTATATTAGAGACTGTTTCTTTACGATTACTACACATTTTATTTCTAACTTACTTAAGATATCATTCTTCTTATTTAAATATTGTAGGGAAGATGGTCATTGAGACTAGATCTATTGCTAGAGGTCATAGTGGAGGTTGTACTAGATTACATGGAAGGAGAAGGCTTCCTATCCCTCCTATAAGTGATAGAGTTGAGGAGAGTAGGGAAGATAATAGTGGTGAGAATCTTGGTGATTTAGGAGAGCTTAATTCTATGTAGATTCTCTAGACTATTCTAGAATGTCTACCTTTGTAAGACAAGGTTGAGGAAGAAGTATCACACTATATTGGTGATGAGGAGAGATAGAGATCCAAGACTCCTAGAGTAATGGACACTACCCTTGGTTAGGGGGGTGTAAATTCCAATTAAATGAGAGAACTTCTAAGATCACAACCTCCTCCTTTTAATGGTCTTAGTACTAGGTTAAGGTGTTCCATTATGCATCTCAAAGGGTTTGCAGATTCTTGGTGGAAGATTGAGGAGTAGAGACTTGATCTTACCATGGAGACTATCACTTAGGAGTTATTTCTTGAGAAATTTTAGGAACACTTCTTATCTGATTAGTGCTAGCAACATCACATAGATGAGTTCCACAATCTGTGACAATTATTTATGACTTTCCAGGATTATGAGCATCATTTCTTTGAGCTCAATCCTTATGCAATATTTAGTGATAAGTCATCACTGATGTTGTAACACTTCATTAGTGGACTTCATGGTTGCATCATTGGGGGGATTAAGGTTCTGAAACCTTAGAACCTTAAGGAAGTTGTTATTAATGCTACCTTGGTGGAGGAAAATTTGACTTTGGGTCATGGTGGTTAGGTGGGAGTTCAAATTGTTGTTCCTACACATTCAAGCTATATAAGTAATCAAACCCAATAAGAAGGGAAGTTTAGGAAACCTCCTCAATAATTACATGATCATAAGTAGAATGGAATGAACCCCCTAACATAGAGCAATGATTCTCAATCTAATAACTTCCATAACTTTTTTTCCAATAGGCACAATCAGTCTACCCATCCTGCAAAGAGCACACATTCAATTTATAACAAGGACATTTTTTTAGCAATCTAGTGCACCCTCTATTGGGAGAGGTCATGGTAGAGGCTATGGTTATTTCTCATGTAGATAGTATGGTCACATTGCAGTGAATTCCCCTCAGCATGCATCATAGTTCTGAAGATAGAGGCATGCAGCTTCTGAGCCTATAGTAGGAGATGTTGGAAGATCTCATAGATTATTTTCAGAAGTAGATGATCTTGATGCAGGAGCATCCTGGGTGTAAGAGCAATCTTGCATCACCCAAAAATATTTCTATTTTTATATTCAATAAGGGCTATTTTGTGCAGAGCTGCTATTTATGGAAAGTTACTATTTTTGGTAATTTTTGTATGTGCTTAGAATGATCTGATTTCTTTCTTGGAGGTTCATTTTGGTCATATAAGTCTATCAGTAAAGTTTCATTGCCAGATCAAGTGTATATTGGAAGATATTGAAGATTTTCGGTATTGGCAGCAGGGTACAGAAACTTTGAACTCAATTTTGAAGGCTTTAGAGGCCCCGGATGAGGTTGAAAATTTGGGTGACGGGTGCTTGCACGGGTCAAGCCTGTAGAGCGCTTCGTGGCATTTCCAAAATGGGGTTATAATAGCCGAGCGGGTCAACTGGTGATGACTTATGGTCTTCGGAAGTTGGGCCACCTGAAATGGTGAAAAATAATTTTCTTCAAAATTTCTGTTCGGGTTTCAAAGCTTATCTTGAGCCGACTATGATGTAATGAAATGTAAAATAAAAATAATTCTAATTTTGGTCGGCCTTATTGGCTAAAATTCTGGAACCTTCCCAGGCGGTGGAAATTGCCTATATAAGGAAGGCTGTATTATTGTCTTAGGCAGTTCAGAATAGTTTTGGGTAGTAGATCTGGGTATTGATTCGAGGCTTTGTCCTACAGAATATTGTAAGGGAATGCCCATGTGGGCTTTGCATATTGTAATTCTGAAAGTTTGTAATTCCACATTTGTGGAGATAATAAGAAGCCAATTTTCTGTTCTTGCATATTGTTGTTGTTTCTCTATTTCTGTTATGTGTTTGTGGTATTAAGGGAAGCACCCTTCATCAGATCTTCAAGAAGGGAATCAAGACACTATGTTAGAAACTTCAAGTGCTACTAGAGGAATTTCTCTTTCTATCTTATTTTATTCATGAGCTATATATTCTTTTATATCTCCTTTTGTAGTAGATAAATTTAGGCTAGTGACAGTAAAACAAGACATTGGTTGGCAAGTAGAGTTAGCATCTGGAGAAAGGGTATTAACATAGTCTCTAGTGCATAAATGTGAGTTGAACATGGGTAAATGGACTACCTTTTTTGATCTTTATATAATCCCTTTGGGATCATATGATAATGTCCTTGGGATGGATTGGCTAGGTTCTCATGGAGCCAACATTGATTGTAGACAAAATATAATGAAATGCAAGGATGTTGTTGGTAAGGATTTTAAAATTGTGGGAGTTCAATGTCCTATATAGATCTTCATGTGATTTCCACAATGAAACTCAAGTGAAGCATGGGAAAGGGTTGTTAGGTTTTTGAAGAAACTATGAATGAGCTGGATGAAATTGAAACAAACGAGAAGACTCTTGATCATCCTACTCTTTTAGATTTTGCAATTTTTTTCCTATTCTTTATTTTATTTGTACTTTTTACTTAGTTGTATTTACATACCCTATGATTTGTGCAATGGATGTGGGGTTATCATGTATACCTTATGGTTAAAGATGTATTTGTTTATTCTTTTATGAGATGTTGTACTTTAGTTTCATTATGTAGAAGATGTATATGATTATTGTACTTAATATATTAAGTTGGATTTGCATAATTATATGTAAAGGAACCCTTGAGATTTGTAATCTATAATTGAGATTGTGTTTATAAGTATATATCGACTTTATGTTATTACTTCCACTTTATTATTCAATATTATATGTAAAATCTTAAGAAAATGATTATTCTATAAACTTAGTGATAGTTTGTAGGTTAATCTCTCCGGGGTTCCATGGCAAGGCATTACATTTTTCTTTTAGTATTTTATTTGGAATTGGGTCCTTAGAACTTGATTGTGTTAATTCTCTAAGGGGTAAAATGTGTTTTTTACTTTTGGTGACTCGAATACATATTATTCCTATTGAGGAAGGAAAATACCTTACAAAATATTTTTGAGAGCCCGATTGCAAGTGAGTTATGTATTTAAACCTTGTAATTAGGTTTTGATAACTTGATTGCAAGTCCACGAGACTTAATCTTTTCAGTAGTAAATATATATTGATCAAAGTTTAAACCCCAACTAACACATTAAGAAAGGTTATATTTGGTATGGATTTTAGATCAAAATCCCTGATTGCATCAAATTTAGTCCACAGGATGATGATAAATATGTAATCAATTCTTTTATAGGTGAATAAATATACTGTGAAAAAGATTAGAAGTTGAAACTAGTCTTTTTAAATTTTTAGATAGGGTTAAAAAACTCAAACACAAATAGTGAAAACAATACTAATAAAACTTAGGATGCAACACAAAACAAAGAAAAGAAACAAAAAGATAGATATAATAGTATTTTTCAAAAACAAAACAAAACTAACATGAACTCAAGAGAAATAAAAAATTACAAACAAAAATGTTGTACACTTGCCCAAAAGAATCACAAATCTACTGAAAGACGACTTGGATTTAACGATGTTTAACTCAAAACAAGGTTATGAGAATGTAGTGATCAATTATCTCTATAAATCCACCAAATGTAATTATAAACACTTAATAAGATTTTAAATCCTATAAAAGCTATTCTACTTAAAAATATTTATTCCACTCAAGATGTATACAAGGATTAAATATTTGACTACTTATTTATAGTGACACTCAATATATTATTAGGTTTTTAAACTTGAATTGTTTCTATAATTCAAGTTTCAAAACTTGAATTACATGTAAAAAATCTCTTTCTTCTTATTTTGGGTTTTTAAAAACCCAACAAAAGAAGTTATGCAAAACTACAATCTTGAGCGGAAAAAATTTGTCAAAATACAAAACTAAGACCCCACTATGACACTAAATGACTTTTACACTAACAAGTACCAGACTAGTACCTCATAAATTATGCCTTAAAGTTTTCAGGCTATGATATTGATTTATTTTGTAGGGGTTATACCTAAGAGAGATATTTTTCATATAAACATCCTTAACCTATAAGACATAAGTATTAAGGCTTTCTTATCCTTTAGTCTTTTATCTAGAATACAAAAATACTTCTACATTGACCTAAGGACATAATTGAGTTTGCAAAATGTGCAAGTATTACTATAACGGATTCAAACTAGGTAATTAGTTATAATGTCTAAAAAATTTAAATTTTACATCCAAAAATTTTCAACTTATTTTTTTTAAATATGTTTGGATTATTGACTAGACGACCTATAATCAATCTAAATTAATATTTTTTTATCTTAAGAAGTGATACTTTTTTGGTAGATGTAAATATGGATACTCAATAAAGCCACCCTCTTGTACTCATTATGAAGTAAGCTAGTTATTCATGGCTATTACTAATGATATAACTTGCTTCTTCACAACTAAACCACAAATGAAATTTACTATGATAATAATTTTACATTTAGAAAATATGACTAGGACAACTCTTAACAAGTGATATATTAAGTAAATATGTATTATTTTCATAACTTAGTAAGTAGTGTTAAAAAGTACATAGTGAAATACCTAATTTCATTTGTTATTATTTTGCTCCCAGATGCATTATGAGACACATTAGAGAAATGAAAGTGGAAATGAGCCAAGAAAAAAAAAGGTGTAGGACCTACCCTTATTTAAGGTTAAGGAGTAATCAAATTTAAAGGTATGGTTGTCAGAAATTGTTACATTGAAATCCATCCTTAAGGTGATTAAACAAGGGAAGATGTTGAAGAGGATACACTCCTACAAGATAAAGAAGAAGAAATAGGAAGCAAACATAATCTACATATACATACATACATTCACACACACACACACACACATAATATATATATATATATATATATATATATATATATATATATATATATATATATATATATATATATATATATATATATATATATATATATATATATATATATATATATATATATATATATATATATCTGTGTGTGTGTGTGTGTGTGTGTGTTTGTATGTATGTATGTATGTATGTATGTATGTATGTATGTATATATACATCTATATATATACATACATTGATATATACATATATATATACATATATATATATACATATATATATATATACATATATATATATATACATATATATGTATATTACATATATATATATAATAGATATATATATATATGTGTATATATATATATGTATATATAATATGTATATGTATATATATATGTATATATATATATATATGTATATATATATGTATATATATATATATGTATATATATATGTATATGTATATATATATATATGTATATGTATATATATATGTATATATATATGTGTGTGTGTGTGTGTGTGTGTATACACACACACACACACATATATATATACATATATATATATACATATATATATATACATATATATATATATATATATACATATTATATATATATACATATTTATATATATATACCTACATATATGTATGTATGTATATATGTATAGATATATGTATATATGTATGTATGTATATGTATTATATATATGTATGTATATATAATTGTTAGGAATAACACAACTAAGAGGAACAGGGTGAATCCATTGTGTGCAAAATATTTAAACTTATACTTATAAATAAATTACTTAATGAGAATATGAACACATCAAGAAAAAAACCATAACAAAAGTATTTTTTTATCAAGGAAAACCATGTTAAGGGAAAAACCCTAGTGTGAATGATATCCATCAATAATGCACTAGAAATATAGTAATCCTATTAGGAGATCTAGCCCTATTAGGAGTTGATCATTACATCTAGTACAAATTCATGTTAGAGGACAAACCTTGTTAGTAGTCCCTTCAACCCTGTTAGGAGTTGAATGAAATGAAGATCTCATTGTCGTAGTACACTTCCTAAATGTGAAGGTTAAACCCACCTTCTATATCCACT
>BSBK01014417.1:0-37757 GCA_027943335.1 Chamaecyparis obtusa
ACATATATATATATATATATACATATATATATATATTATATATAATATATATATATATATATATATACATATATATATATATATATATATATATATATATATATATACATATATATATATATATATATATATATATATATATATATATATATATATATATATATATATATATATATATATAACATTTAAGGGGTATTAAGGGGTATTATGTAAACATTTTAATATATTTTTTAATATATATTATATATAATTATATATTAATATATATTTTATATTAAAATATTTTATATTATAATATCTTAGAATGTTTAAAGTGTATGTCATATATATTTTATATTATAATATTTTATTTTAATATATTTTTTTTATATTAATATGTATTGTATATAAATATATTTAACGAACTAATATTATATTTATATGTAGAAATTATATATATATATATATATATATATATATATATATATATATATATATATATATATATATATATATATATATATATATATATATATAACATTTAAGGGGTATTATGTAAATATTTTATATATTTTTTAATATGTACTATAGATATAATTATATATTAATCTATATTTTATATAATAATATCTTATATCTATATATTAATATATAAACTTTATAGATCATGATATTTAAATTGTATGTCGAAAGGGGTTATCGAGACTTCCTAGGGGTCCTAGTATGCCTTATCACGCGTTAGGACCCCTAGGAAATCCCCATGACCCCTTTTGACACATTGGAATGCTCAAGTGTGTCTGAAGGGGTTGCTTCAAACACACTCAAGCATTCCAATCTGTCAAAAAGGGTCATGGGGACTTCCTAGGGGTCCTAACATGTGATAAGGTGTACTAGGACCACTAGAAAGTCCCCATGACCCCTTTTGACACATGTGAACCCTCTAATGTGTTTGAAGGAGTCGTAGGACCTCTTCAGGCACACTTGAAGGTTCAGATGTGTCAAAAGGGGTCATGGGGACTTCGTAGGGGGTCCTAGTATACCTTATCACGCGTTAGGACCCCTAGGAAGTCCTTGTGAATCCTTTTGACCTCAAGTGTGTCCTAAGGGGTCGTAAGACCCCCTTCGAACACACTTGAGGATTCAAATATATCAAAATGGTCCATGGAGACTTCCTAGGGGTCCTAGTACACCTTATCATGTGTTAGGACCCTTAGGAAGTCCCCATGACCCCTTTTGACACATTGGAATGCTCGAGTGTGTTTGAAGGGGGTGGTAGCAACTCGATCATTCCCAATGTGTCAAAATGGGTAATGGGGACATCTTAGGGGTCCTAACATGTGATAAAGTGTACTAGGACCCCTATGAAGTCCCCATCACCCCTTTTGACATATTTGAATCCTCAAGTGTGTCCAAAGGGGTCCTACAACCCCTTAGAAAACACTAGAGGGTTCTAATGTGTCAAAAGGGGGTCACGGGACTTCCTAGGGGTCCTAACACGTGTTAAGACATACTAGGACCCCTAAAAAGTACCCATGACCCCTTTTGACACATTTGAACCCTCAAGTATGTCTGAGGGGGTCCTACGACCCCTTGGAACACACTTGAAGGTTCTAATGTGTCAAAAGGAGTCATGGGGACTTCTTAGGGGTCTTAACGCATGATAAGGCATACTACGACTCCTAAAAAGTCCCCATCACCCCTTTTGACACATTTGAATGCTCAAGTGTTGTCTTCAGGGGTCCTAAGACCCCTCAAGACATGCTTGAGTGTTTAGATGTGTCAAAAAAGGGTCATGGGGGACATCCTAGGGGGTCCTAACGTGTGATAAGGTGTACTAGGACCTCTAGGGAGTCCCCCATGACCCCTTTTGACATATTTCAATGCTCAAGTGTGTCTTAAAGAGTCTTAAGACCCTTTAAGACACACTTGAGCATTCAAATATGTCAAAAAGGGTCATGGGGACTTCCTATAGGTCTTAACATATGATAAGGTGTACTAGGACCCCTACGGAGTCCCATGACCTTTTTTGACACATTTCAATGCTCAAGTGTGTCTTAAGAGGTCCTATAACCCATTAAGACACAATTGAACATTCAAATGTGTCAAAAGGGGTCATGGGGACTTCTTAAGGGTCCTAACGCATGATAAGGCATACTAGGACCCCCTAGGGAGTCTCCATGACCCCTTTTGACATATTTGAATGCTCGCGTGTGTCTTAAGGGGTCTTAGGACCCCTTAAGACACATGTGAGCATTCCAAATGTGTCAAAAGGGGGTCATGGAGACTCCCTAGGGGGATTCCAACACTTGATAACATGTAAATAGGACATCTAGAGAGTCCCCCAATGACCCCTTTTGACACATTTGAAGGCTCAAGTGTGTCTTAAGGGGTCTTAATACCCATTAAGCCACACTTGAGCATTCAAATGTGTCCAAAAGGGGGTCATTGGGACTCCCATAAGGGGTCCTAACGCTTGATAAAATGTACTAAGACCCCCTAGGGAGTCCCCATGACCTTTTTTGACACATTTCAATGCTCAAGTGTGTCTTAAGGGTTATTAAGACCGCTTAAGACAAATTTGAGCATTCAAATGTGGTCAAAATGGGGTCATGTGGACTCCATAAGGGTCCTAGTACACATTATCAAGTGTTAGGACCCTAGGGAGTCCCCATGACCCCTTTTGACACATTTGAAAGCTCAAAGGTGTTTTAAGGGGTCTTAAATACCCCTTAAGCCACACTTGAGCATTCAAATGAGTCAAAAGGGGTCATGGGGACTCCTTAGCGGTTTTAACACTTCATAACCTATACTAGGACCCCCTAGGGAGTCCCCATGACCCCTTTTGACACATTTGAATGCTCAAGTGTGTCTTAAGAGGTATTAATACCCCTTAAGACACACTTGAGAATTCAAATATTTCAAAAGGGGTCATGGGGACTCCCCTAGGGGTCCTAGTATGCGTTATCTAGCGTTAGGACCCCCTAGGGAGTCCCCATGACCCCTTTTGACACATTTGAAATGCTCAAGTGTGTCTTAAGGGGTATTAATACCCCTTAAGACACATTTGAATGCTCAAGTGTGTCTTAAGGGGTATTAATACCCCTTAAGACACACTTGAGCATTCAAATGTGTCAAAAGAGGTCATGGGGACTCCCTAGGGGTCTTAGTATGCGTTATCTAGCGTTAGGACCCTTAGGGAGTCCCCATGACCCCTTTTGACACATTTGAATGCTCAAGTGTGTCTTAAGAGGTCTTAATACCCCTTAAAACACATTTGAGCATTCAAATGTGTCAAAAGGGGTCATGTGCGCTCTCTAGAGGTCCTAGTATGCGTTATCAAGCGTTAGCACCCTTAGGGAGTCCCCATTGACCCCTTTTGACACATTTGAATACTCAAGTGTGTCTTAAGGGGTTTTAATACCCCTGAAGACACACTTGAGCATTCAAACATGTCAAAAAGGGTCATGTGGACTCCCTAGGGGTCCTAGTACCTGTTATTAAGCGTTAGGACCTCTAGGGAGTCTCCATGACCCATTTTGACACATTTGAATGCTCAAATGTGTCTTAAGGAGTCTTAATACCACTTAAGACACACTTGAACATTCAAATGTGTCAAAAGGTGTCATGGGGACTCCCTAGGGGTCCTAGTATGTGTTATGAAGCTTTAGGACCCCTAGGGAGTCCTCATGACCCCTTTTGACACATTTGAATACTCAAATGTGTCTGAAGGGGTCTTAAATACCCTTAAAACACACTCGAGCTTTCAAATGTGTCAAAAGGGGTCATGGGGACTTCCTAGGGGTCCTAACGCTTGATAACACATACTAGGACACCTCGGTAGTCCCCCATGACCCCTTTTCCACACATTTAAATGCTAAAGTGTGTCTGAAGGGGTATTAAGGCCCCTTAAGACACACTTGGAGCATTCAAATGTGTCCAAAAGGGGTCATGGAGACTCCCTAGGGGTCCTAACGCTTGATAACGTTGTACTAGGACCCCCTAGGGAGTCCCCATGACCCCTTTTGAAATATTTGAATGCTCAAGTGTGTCTAAAGGGGTCTTAAGACCCCTTAAGACACACTTGAGCATTCAAATGTTTTCAAAAGGGGTCATGGGGACTCCCTAGGGGTCCTAGTATGCCTTATCACATGTTAGGATCCGTAAGAAATCTCCATGACCCCTTTTGACACACTTGAAGGACCCATAAAGAGTCCCCATGACCCCTTTTGACACATTTAAAACTCAAGTGTGTCTTAAGAGGTATTAAGACCCCTTAAGACACATTTCAGCATTCAAATATGTCAAAAGGGGTCATTTGGGACCTCCCTAAGTGTCCTAACGCTTGATAACGCGTACTAGTAGGATACCTAGGGAGTCCCCCATGACCCCTTTTCACGATATTTTGAAATGCTCAAGTGTGTTTTAAGAGGTATTAAGACCCCTTAAGACACACTTGAGCATTCAAATGTGTCTAAAGGGGTCATGGGGACTCCCTAGGGGTCCTAACGCTTGATAACACGTAACTAGGACCCATAGGGAGTCCCCATGACCCCTTTTGACACATTTGGAAAGCTCAAGTGTGTCTTAAGGGGTCTGATGACCCCTTAAGACACACTTGAGCATTCCAATGTGTCTTAAGAGGTCATGGGGACTCTCTACGGGTCCTAACACATGATAAGGCATACTAGGACCCCTAGGGAGTCCCCATGACCCATTAAGACACATTGGAATGCTTAAATGTGTCTTAAGGGGTTGTACGACCCCTTAAGACACACTTGAACATTCTAATATGTCTTAAGAGTTCATGGAGACTCTCTAGGGGTTCTAACGTGTGATAAGGTGTATTAGGAACCCTTAAGACATACTTAAGCATTCCAATGTGTCAAAAGGGGTCCTGAGGACTCCTTAGGGGTCCTAAGGCATGATAAAGCGTATTAAGACCCCTAGGGGAGTCCCCATAATCCCTTTTAACATATTGGAATGCTCAAATGTGTTTTAAGGGGTCCTAATACCCTTTAAGACACACTTGAGTATTCCAATGTGTCTTAAGGCGTCGTGGGGACTCTGTAGGTGTCCTAAGGTGTGATAATGTATACTAGGACCTCTAGGGAGTCCCCCATGACCCTTTTTGACACATTTGAATGTGCAAGTGTGTCTTAAGGGGCTGTACAACCCCTTAAGACACACTTGAGCATTCTAATGTGTCAAAAGGGGTCATGGGGATTCCTTAGGGGTCCTAGTATGCCTTATCACACGTTAGGGACCCTTAGAGAGTCCCCATAACCCCTTTTGATACATTGGAATGCTCAAGTGTGTCTTGAGGGGGTATTAGGACCCCTTAAGACACACTTGAGTGTTCCAATGTGGTCAAAAGGGGTCATGAGGACTCTCTAGGGGTCCTAATATGCCTTATCATGCGTTAAGACCCCTAGGGAGTCCCAGTGACCCCTTTTGACACATTGGAATGCTCAAGTGTGTCTTAGGGGGGTCCTAGGGGTCAAAAGGGGTCATTGGGACTCCTTAAAGGTCCTAGTATGCCTTATCACACCTTAAGACCCCTAGGGAGTCCCCATGACCCCTTTTTGACAAATTAGAATGCTCAAGTGTGTCTTAAGAGGTCCTACGATTCTTAAGACACACTTGAACATTACAATGTATCGAAAGGGGTCATGGGGACTCCTTACAGGTCTTAGTAAGTCTTATCATGCGTTAGGACCCCTAGAGAGTCCCCATGACCCCTTTTGACACATTCGAACCCTCAAGTGTGTCCTAAGGGGGTCATAGGACCCCTTAGGATACACTTGCTATGACCCCTTAGGACACACTTGAGGGTTCCAATGTGTCAAAAGGGGTCATGGGGACTCTTTAGGGGTCCTAGTATACCTTATCACACGTTAATACCCTTAGAGAGTCCCCATGACCACTTTTGATGCATTGGAATGCTCAAGTCTATCTTAAGGGGGTCGATAGGACCCATTAAGATAGACTTGAGCATTCCAATGTGTCAAAAGGGGTCATGGGGACTCCTTAGGGGTCTTAGTATGCCTTATCATGCCTTAGGACTCCTAGGGGTCATGGGGATTCCCTAGGGGTCCTAGTATGTCTTATCATGCTCAAGTGTGTCTTAAGGGGTGCTCTAACATGTCCTAATGCATTATAAAGGGTCATCATTCCATCAAAGTTTCATTTGAAACCCTAATGACCCCTTAATGAGCTTGTCGACCTCGATTCGACATGTGGTGTCCCGAGACCACCCCATGGACTTTTTTCGAGTTCTACTAGGCAAAAGTCATCCAAATTTGGTATGTAAGTCCTTTGACATGTCCTAATGAATTATAAAGGGCCCCCATTCCATCAAAGTTTTATTTGGAACCCTAATGACACCTTAACAGGCCTGCCGATCCTGATTCGACATGTGGTGTCCCGAGAGCACCCCATGGACCCCTTTTGAGTTCTACTAGGCAAAATTCTTGAAAATTTGGTATGTAGGTCCTTTGAAATGTCCTAATGGGTTCCAAAGGGTGACTGTTTCATGGAAGTTGCATTTGGAACCCTAATGACTCCTTAACAGGCCTACCGACCCTAATTTGACATGTGGTGTCCCGAGAGCACCCCATGGACCCCTTTTGAGTTCTACTAGGCAAAAGTCATCAAAATTTGGTATGTAGGTCCTCTGACATGTCCTAATGCATTGCAAAGGGTTCCCATTCCATCAAAGTTGCAATTGGAACCCTAATAACTCCTTAACAGGCCTAACGACCCCGATTTGACGTGTGGTCTCCCGAGAGCACCCCATGGACCCCTTTTGAGTTCTACTAGAAAAAAGTCATCTAAATCATGGAATTAGGTCCTTTGACATTTCCTAATGTGTTCCAAAGGGTCACCATTCCATCAAAGTTGCATTTCAAATGCTATTAACCCCTTAACAGGCCTACCGGCCTAATTTCGACATGTAATCTCTCGAGAGCACCCCATTAACCCCTTTTGAGTTCTACTAGGAATAAGTCATCCAAATTTGGTAAATAGGTCCTATGACATATTCTAATGTGTTACAATGGGTCACTATTCCATCGATGTTGCATTTCAAACCCTATTGACCCCTTAATAGGCCTAACGACTCTGTTTCGACATGTGGTCTCCCTAGAGCACCCCATGGACCCCTTACGAGATCTAGTAGGAAAAAGTCATCCAAATTTGGTACATAGGTCCTATGAAATATCCTAATGTGTTCCAAAGGGTCACTATTCCATCAAATTTTCATTTTGATGACACCTTAACAAGCCTACCGACCCCGATTCGACATGTGGTCTCCCGAGAGCACCCCATAGACCCCTTTCGAGTTCTACTAGGGAAATGTCATCCAAATTTGGTACGTAGGTCCTTTGACATGTCCTAATGCATTCCAAAAGGTCATTTTTCCATAAAAGTTACATTTGGAACCTTAATGACCCCTTAATAGGCCTATCGACCCCGATTCGACATGAGGTCTCCCGAGAGCACCCCATGGACCCCTTTCGAGTTATACTAAGAAAAATTAGTCCAAATTTGGTACATAGGTCCTATGACATGTTGTAATGTATTCAAAATGGTCACCATTCCATAAAAGTTGCATTTGGAACCCTAATGACCATTTAATAGGCCTACCGACCCCGTTTCGACATGCGGTCTCCCGAGAGCACCCCATAGGCCACTTTCGAGTTATACTTGAAAAAAGTCATCCAAATTTGGTACATAGGTCCTCTAACATGTCCTAATACATTCCAAAGGGTCACCATTCCATCGAAGTTTCATTTCAAACCCTAATGACCTCTTAATAGGCCTACCGACCCCGATTCGACATGAGGTCTTCCGAGAGCACCCCATGGACCCCTTTCAAGCTCTACTAGGGAAAAGTCATCCAAAGTTTTTATATAGGTTGTATGATATGTCCTAATGTGTTCCAAAGGCTCACCATTCCATCAAAGTTTCATTTGGAACCCTAATGACCCCATAACAGGCTTATCGACCCTGATTCGACATGAGGCCTCTTGAGAGCACCCCGTGGACCCCTTTCGAGTTCTACTAGGAAAAAGTCATCCAAATTTGGTATGTAGGTCCTATGACATGTCCTAATACATTCCAAAGGGTCACTATTCCATTGAAGTTGCATTTTGAACCCTAATGACCCCTTAATAGGCCAATCCACCCCGATTCGACATGTGGTCTCCTGAGAGCACCCCATGGACCCCTTTCGAGTTCTACTAGGCAAAAGTCATCCAAATTTGGTACGTAGTTCCTATGACATGTTCTAGTGCATTCCAAAGGGTCACTATTCCATAAAAGCTACATTTTTAACCCCAATGACCCCTTAATAGGCCTACCGACCCCGATTTGACATGAGGTCTCTCGAGAGCAACCCATGGACCCCTTTCGAGTTATTTTGGGAAAAAGTCATATGAATCATGGAATTAGGTCCTCTTACATGTCCTAATGCATTCCAAAGGGTCACCATTCCATCGAAGTTTCATTTCAAACCCTAATGCCCCCTTAACAGGACTACCAACCCCGATTCGACATGAGGTCTCCCGAGAGCACCCCATGGACCGCTTTCGAGTTCTAATAGGAAAAAGTCATCTAAATTTGGTACATAGGTCCTATGACATGTCCTAATGCATTCCAAAGGGTCACCATTCCATCAAAGTTTTATTTGGAACCCTAATGACACCTTAATAGGCCTACCGACCCCATTTTGACATGTGGTCTCCCGAGAGCACACCATGGACCCCTTTTGAGTTTTACTAGGAAAAAGTCATCCAAATTTGGTACATAGGTCCTATGACATATCTTAATGTGTTCCAAAGGGTGACCATTCCATCAAAGTTTCATTTGGAACCCTAATGACCTCTTAACAGGTAGGTATCGACCTCGATTTGACATGTGGTCTCCCGAGAGCACCCCATGGACCCCTTTCGAGTTATACTATGCAAAATTTATCCAAATTTGGTATGTAGGTCATCTGGTATGTCCTAATGCGTTCCAAAGGATCACCGTTCATCAAAAGTTTCATTTGGAACATCGATGACCCCTTAAGTCACCTATCGACTCCAAATCGCACAATGGTCTCACAAGAGCACCCCATGGACCTTTTTCGAGTTTGACTAATCAAAATTCATCTAAATTGTGGAGTTAAGTCCTCTGACATGTCCTAAAGCGTTCAAAATAGTCACCGTGCATCAAAGGTTGTCTCAAGAGCCCTAATGACCCCTTAAGACACCTAGCGACACTAATTGGACATGTGGTCTCCTAAGAGCACCCCATGGACCCTTTTCCAGTTGGACTAGGAAAAAGTCATTAAAATTTGGTACATTGGTACTCGGACATGCCCTATTGCCTTCCAAATGGTCATTGTACATCTGAAGTTGCCTCACAAACCCTAATTACCCCTTAAGACGTCTAGCGACCCCGATTCGACCTGTTGTCTCATGAGAGGATCTGTTATAACTTAAATTAAATATTAAAATACTATATAAAATATTTGAAAAAATACAATATTTAATAGACTAAATATATAATATATATATTATAAGATATATTAGATATTACATTTAATATATATTATCAAATATACAATATATTAATGTCCTATTCATTTTATATATTATATATATTCGACATTATATTATATTTTATTATATTTTATACACAACAATATTTAATATATAATTTATAATATATACATATATATATTATGTAACATTTATATTATAATAAAAATAATATTGCATTTAATATAAATTTGAACATACTATATACTTAGGTTGTTTAAATTGATTTTATCGAATATATAATATAAATAAATAATATATAATATATATACTATATAATATAAAATATAAAACATAAAATATAAAACCTAAATATAAAATATATAAATTATTCATTGTCAGGGTGAAAGAAAAAAACATCAAAATTAAAGGGAAATAAAAAAAGAGTGGGAGGGGGAAACTTTTCAAATTTGAAATTAAAGCAAAATCGGGTAATAGCTTTGGAAACCAAAGCTCCATGGTCAACGCTGAAGGTGTGCAAAAAATATGTTTTTTCTCTATTTTTCTTATGTCAACACTTCGACCATTAGGTTGACGGCTTTTTTTCCACCTGATTTCGATAAAATGAAAAGGGTTTCTTCAGATGATTGTCAGCTTTCCATCAATATAAGTGTTGTCAGATTTTGAATTCGTTAAGTATTTATTAGTTATTTTCTAGTTCACTTACATCTAAAGTCCTGATTGACATACTGATAGAAAAATAGCTATAACTTTCAAACCGTATAACATTTTTGAAATCTGAAAGATCCGTCACATTCTATGCTTCATCTAGTATAAGAAAAAAAAAATTTAAAATTAAATTATGATAAGTTTTCAATGAGTTAAGGTGGTAAAAAATGAGTGTTTTTAAATTCTGAAAGTGTTGTAGCAAAAAAATCATAATTAATTATCTGTTTGGAATAAAAATACCAAAAAATATGTGTCACATTTGGGCATGAGTCAACTACTTATATATAGAATATTATAAAAAAATATTATCATTTGCTTTTGATTAGGGTGGTTAGACATACATGTACTTCTTATTTTTTTGCTGAAATATTTGTAGTGCTGCATTACAATCTATACTTTTTACCAATCATATTAATTTTTTTTCAAAAAAGGCTTAGTAGTTTAGAAACTACATTCAATTTCCTACAAATTATATTCTTCCAAATTTTTGATATTAGGTTGATAACTAGTTCATTTTTTCACGCCAAGTTGACTAATCCTGATTGTCTGATTTTTCATTGCCACTTAAGGGCATAGTTTGGCCCCTCATGATCCTGCACATACTCGGGGACTCTCTAGGTGCCCTAATGCATGATAAGGTGTACTAGTACCCATAGGGAGTCCCTAGAACCCCTTTTGACACATTAGAATGCTCAAGTGTATCTTAAGTGGTATTAGGATCCCTTAAGACACACTTGAGCATTGTAATGTGTCAAAAGGGGTCATGGGGACTCCCTAGGGTTCCTAGTACGACTTATCACACGTTAGGACCCTTGGAGAGTCTCCACGACCCATTTTGACACATTGGTATGTTCAAGTGTGTCTTAAGGGGTATTAGGACCCTTAAGACACACTTGAGCATTCTAATGCATCAAAAGGGGTCATGGGGACTCCCTGGATGTCCTAATGCATGATAAGGCACATTAGGACACCTAGGGAGTCCCCATGACCCCTTTTGATACATTAGAATGCTCAAGTGTGTCTTACGGGGTCCTAATACCCCTTAAGACACACTTGAACATTCTAATGTGTCAAAAGGGGTCATGGGGATTGCCTAGGGGTCCTAGTATGCCTTATCATGCATTAGAACACCTAGGGTGTTCCCATGATCCCTTTTGACACATTGGAATGCTCAATTGTGTCTTAAGGGGTCCTAAGACCCCTGAAGACACACTATAGCATTGCAATGTGTCAAAAGGGTTCATGGGGACTCTCTATGGATTCTAACATGTGATAAGGCATACTAGGACCCCTAGGGAGTCCCAATGACCCCTTTTGACACATTGGAACACTTAAGTGTGTCTTAAGGGGTCGTAGGACCCTTTAAGACACACTTGAGCTTTACAATGTGTCAAAAGGGGTCATGAGGACTCTCTAGGGGTCCTAACGCATGATAAGGCATACTAGGACCCCTAGGGAGTCCCAATGACCCCTTTTGACACATTGGAATACTCAAGTGTGTCTTAAGGGGTCGTAAGACCCTTTAAGACACACTTGAGCATTTCAATGTGTCAAAAGGGGTCATGAGGACTCTCTAGGGGTCCTAACGTGTGATAAGGCATAGTAGGACCCCTAGGGAGTCCCAATGACCCCTTTTGACAAATTGAAATGCTCAAGTGTGTCTTAAGGAGTCGTAGGACCCCTTAAGACACACTTGAGCATTTCAATGTGTCATAAGGGGTCATGGAGACTTCCTATGGATCTTAACACATGATAAGACATACTAGGACCCCTAGGGAGTCCCCATGACCCCTTTTGACAAATTGGAATGCTCAAGTGTGTCTTAAGGAGTCGTAGGACCCCTTAAGACACACTTGAGCATTCCAATATGTCAAAAGCGGTCATGGGGACTCCCTAGGGGTCCTAACGCGTGATAAGACATAATAGAACCCCTAGGGAGTCCCAATGACCCCTTTTGACACATTAGAATGTTAAAGTGTGTTTGAAGGGGTCCTAAGACCTCTTAAGACACATTTGAGTGTTCCAATGTGTCATAAGGGGTCATGGGGACTCCCTAGGGGTCCTAACATGTGATATGTCAATCCCAATCCCTAGGGGTAATAATGTGCCCGCAATCCCTGCCATATTTCAGAGTATTGATAAGAAGTAATGGTGAAAGTCTGAGACAGAGGTGGTGCCGGCATTGAAGCGGTAAGACATTCTTCATAATATCGTGGGGGGGGGGGGGGCACCATCAAAATGGGAAGGCTTTCCTCGTAATGTCGTGCGGCCATTGATCTCTTCTTTAAATTTATTAATGCGGTTAGTTCTATGACACGTGCATCATTCCTAGTACAACTGCTCATTTTACCAAACCCTTCCCCACTCTCCATAATCTTCGACCGGTTCAAAGATCCATCCAGTTGTTCTTGTTTAACCTCCCAATGACTCTGTTTGGCTACCAAATTATCAATAGGCATGGTACAATTGTCTGGCATGACTAGAATCTATTTCGAGAACCTTTACAATTTAGCATTTTGATTGAAAAAGTAGGGAAAGATACCATTTCATAGCCACAAGTGGTGGAAATAGAGTGATTCTCTTGCCCTCTGCTTCTATAATCCGCCGCTAGTGAACTATTCTTCAAAGCCTCCATTTCTACGTAGCTAGGGTTTTTGGCACCTATAAAAGGCACTACTATGCCATTGTAGGGACTCATGCTCATGCTCTGAATCATATTAAATAATATTTAAAATGTAAAATGTATATTATATAATATTTAATATATTATATAATATTATATATAATATATAATCTAATATATAGTTTTTAATATTAATATATATTAAATAATATTAAATATAACATTTAATATATAATTCATATTATATAATATTTAATATATAACTAATATATAACAATTAATATATAATTGATATTATATAATATTTAATATATAACTAATAACTATCAAATATATATCAAATATATAACTATAAATTATATAACTATAATTGATAAAGTGGAACCAAAATTAGAAATTAGAAATTAGAGAAAGTGGAGGCAAAGCAAAAATTTGAAATTTTGCCGCCAGATTCAGGTACCCAAAAATATCGGGTACCCAAAAATATCGGGTACCCGATTAGGCTCGGTATTGGTCTGTGCACCAAATCTAACTAGTCAACTCTTCAAGTGTCACAAAAACATGTTTTTCTTCTGTTTCTCTCTGTTCTAGACTTCGACCATGTAGCTGACGACTTTTTTTTCACCCGAATTTTATAAAACGAAAAGGGTATCTTAAGGAGATTATCAGCTTTGTATCGATATAATTGCTGTCAAATTTTGAATTTGTTAAGTAATTATTAGTTATTTTCTAATCGAGCTACCTCTAAAGTGTTGATTTAGATACTGATTGAAAAATGACTATCTTTCAAACGGTATAACATTTTTGAAATCCAAAAGATGAGTCACAATCTATGCTTCATCTAGTATAAGAAAAAATTAAAAAAAATTGAATTATGATAATTTTTCAATGAGTTAAGGTGGTCAGACCCGAGAGTTTTTAAATTCTGAAAGCACTGTAGCAAAAAAATCATAATTAATTATTTGTTTGGAATAAAAATACCAAAAAATATGTGTCACATCCAAGCATGAGTCAGCTACTTATATATAGAATATTATAAAAAAATATTATCATTTGCTTTTGATTAGGGTGGTCAGACATACACATACTTCTTATTTTTTTGTTGAAATGTTTGTAGTGCTGCATTGCAATCTATACTTTTTACCAATCATATTAATTGTTTTTCAATAAAGGCTTAGTAGTTTAGAAACTACATTCAATTTCCTACAAATTATATTCTTACAACTTTTTGATATTAGGTTGATAACTAGTTCATTTTTTCACGCCAAGTTGACTAATCCTGATTGTCTAATTTTTCATTGCCACTTAAGGGCATAGTTTGGCCCCTCATGATCCTGCACATACCCAGCTAATCAATCATTATTGATTATATAACAGAAACATATAACAGTTCAGTCCACTTATCCAATAGTATCTAACTTGTAAAACACAAAAATGTTCAAACCAAAAAATTCACACAAGTATTAACACCAGGATTTATAGTGGAAACCCAATTAGGGAAAAACCACTTTGTAACATGTTACTATTATTTTCACTCTTCTGAAGTGAGCTCAATGAAAAGCCAACCCTGTCAAAGGTTACAAATACACTGTCAGGTGTGACCTGGTTAAAGGATTTAAACCACTCTATTAAAAGTGTGCCTTGTTATGGGACTTACATACACTCCATTAGAATGCAACCTTGTTCAAAGGAGTTATACATATGACTGTTACGTCAATCTCTGTTAAAATGATTTTGACTGATACAATGGTTAGAAAGTAACAGTAGTAATTATTTGAAAAACATACAACTCACTTTGCAAATATCAGATCCAATTTCGTACACATATGCTAGCTTACTGACTATGAACCTTTACCATCTCCATCACTGATCTTCTTGGAAATCCCTTCCAGAAATCACAACACTTCTCCTTCAACCTTTTCTACTTGTACAGTCAATAACATCAACAATACTTTCAGCATCCTCTTCATTCTTCAACCTCATGCTTAGGTTCCCTTAATACTTCCTCAATTAGGCTAATACATTTTTTACCGCTTAATCTCCTTCGTAGATCTTAGGGTTAGGTCAGATTCATCGAATCCTTCCAAATTTATGTTCTTCGGCTATCCTTCTAGAAATATCTCAAATCTCTTACTAGATTTACAATAAAATATTTTATAGTGCAATAAATGCTTTGATACAATCAATAAATAAAGTCAAAACATTTTACATAATCCAAGAATTCAATGATGTCGGCTAGAAATCTAAATTCTTCCTCAAATGTAAAATACTGATGCTTGGTCAATACAGTGTTCAACTCCTCGGTCTTCATTATAAATCTTGGTCACCACAAAAATTGTTTCCTCGGCTAATACTGTCTTCCTTGGTAATTATCTGATGTTTGGTCAACACTGAATTTACTCGGCATATACTAGCTCGGTCGACACTAACATCAGTCGGCTTAAACTAGATTTCTTCACTTTTTCTCAGTTAAGCCTACCAGTTTAGTCTTCATCTTTACTTAGATAAACAATACATTGTCTTATCATTGTGCCACATAATCAAGTACACATTGAAATATCATGATAACTCAACCTTTCCTTAGGTGCTATTATTACCAACCTTGCCTATCCCCTTCAAAACAATTAAATAGATATAGTACTTTCCTAAATAGCAATAGTCTTACCAATTAAAGTTTGACATCAATGAAAATACAACAATTTCTTCAATTGCAGTTTCCAACAATCTCCCTCTTTTGCATCGATGTCAACACCATAGGAATAACACATGAATTACCAACCAATCCAAAAATTTACCTGTCCATCAAAAATATTCATAATATCATTAGCTTCATTCTTGTTGGGAGTTCCCTTTGATCTTCACTTGTAGATTTATACTCTGATGGATAGCTTAAATAACACTTTGACTCTATCACCACTCCAAAATCTACAAGAAAGATGGCCAATTAACAAGGATCAAAATAAATCCTCCTACACTTTGAGCCTCAAAGCTCAGGCAGGTGTACCCTTGATTCACTTCTTGAAAAGAATCACTAAATGATATACAACTATATACTCTTTACTAACTGCTTTAAGATTTTATCATTTGAATGTGTGTATGTGGTTGATGACAATGAAATGCCTCCAGAGGATGGACCAATGCCTTAACCTAGGGCAAAGAGTCACCCAATTACATACATCAGTTGAAGACCTTAACTCAAACACAATTGAATCTAGGATAAGTGCTTTGCCTATTACCCCTCTCCCTCAAACACAAGGACATCAAATTCTTACTTGGTTGTAAACTCACTGAACCCACCTAAAATTCTTTAATCCTAACTTTGTTAGGAACTCAGAGATGACTTCATTTTACTCTTTGTTTACCATATGCTAACATACTTTGTGACATTAAAATATATGAGCTCAGAACTGAAACAAGAAGACATACACAAATGCAAGATTGGAACTCAAAAGCATTCTCATTAACATATTCAGAATCAATATACAATCAAAACAACATAAAGATAGGAAAAAAGACCCAAAATCCAACTCATCTATTAGTATAACACTATTAACAACCAGGGACCAAAAGAAAATATTTTGGAACCCTTACCAAATCAAAATTCTTGCAACTTATACTCCCTAGTCATCTTGGAATTCTCAAAGAGAATGCAACAAGCTACGGATGACTTAGGGTGATTGTTTAAACCACCCAACCCACTAGAAACGGTCAAAAAATTAATTGTAGGGGAAGAAACCCAGGCAACCAGGAGAAGACAAGCCCTGAAATTGATCCTCAATGATGATAAATTCTCTGAGAAGCTAGCAAGAATCATGAACAATGCGTAAATGTCAACCTTTTCAGCCACCTGCAACATGCCTTGAGCACAAAATTGCATAGTATAAACCCCTGCAGATGATCATGGCACACCCTGGACCACACTACAACAGCAAGCGCCACCAAACAAATCAAAATCAGCTGTTAAAACCATAAAGTTTGGTACTTCCTATCACTGGAAACCCTTCAAAAATTTGAATTTAAATGGTAACGGTTATTTCCAAGCACCAGTAACAAATCAATGGTCGACATTTGAATCTGAGCTATCTTTAAGTCCTGACCGTCTGATTTCTCTCTTTCGCAGTCTTTTATGATTTTAACCTTACAAGGAATCCTGATTTACATTTAGCAATTACGTGACAGTGCATTTCCTATTCGAAAGGTGAAATCTTAACCTTCCTTTTAACTCTATGAACTGGTGACAAGAAGAAAAGAACTAACTTCGGTCCCACATTTGGCAAACTAGTGACAAGAGGCTTTCGCCAGTTCGTGAAACATTTTATCTATCCACTAGAAAGTTTGGCGATTCTGTGAACACTTGTTCACTGAACCGCTAAAACATTTAGAGAACCGCCATTTCATTTCATGAATGAGAAAAAATCATTAAAATTTATCGGCCGCTAAAACTTTATCAAGACCGCTAGACCTCACCTGGGCCCCCCTACAAACTACCACATGTCACTGCATCATTTTCTATAATCGGTTAGTCATCACTAACAAAGGACCCATCACAAAGGTTTCCCCTTTAGTGAAGATTGATGAATATTGTCATACCACTGACATATTCATCGTGCATCTCCAATCAATGGTATCACGACAACTATCAGATCATGTAGTGTATTAACTTCCTTCAGACTGGCAGACCCACTGATAAGTCCACCTTAGCACACCTAGAACAATCACCATTCACCAACTAAGTACATGTAGCAGTGGACCCACCGAAATAAAAGGCTTCGTCACTCAACAGAATTAACAGTCATCTCAAAATCTAATACATCTAACACATCCCTTGCGAAGACATGCCCACCGTCAATCCTCTGACAAGACCAGGACCCTCTAACACACTGAAAGCTCAGGTTCCACTGACAAAAAGCCACTGTGAAAATACATGGACAAATCAAAAAGTGCCAACTGTGCCTACGTGTAATCTTGGACCCACAAATCTCTTACAAGAATCAACGGCTGTCACTATACCACTGTGTTAAAAGTCAAGCATGTTATATCAATGATATAACGATGGCCACAAGATTAGACCGAACCTTAATCCGCCTGAATGCCAAGAAGACCGGTCCCAATGACAACATTCTGAATCATAACATGTGGACCAATAAAATTCCTCCAAATCAAAATACTTGGCAAGTGGACCTGCTTGAAAAGAAAAGCTACGTCATTAGGAAAAATCAACGATCAACGTAAGATCTCAAGCCTCTGACACATCTCTTAAGAACTTACGCTAACCGTCAGATGGAGATGTTGTCAAAAGAATGGGCCCAAAAAACTATGCAAACATGTGACCAAAGAAAAGGAAACTGCCATGCCAAGTAGCAAATAGTTAAGAGATAAGCCGCTAGGAAGATGAGAATACGTGACCATAGGTAATCGCTAGTTCATAGAAAGTTAAGAAATGACCGCCAGGCAACACACAAATAAGTGACAAGATGAGAAAGCAATGTGCACATGCAAATTAGGACTTTTAAGTGACCTGATAAAGTAACATGAAATTATAACAAGGCTAGGGTTAAAACAAAGGGTTTAAAATGTAACGGCTAGTTTTTTGAAAATTCTGCTTAGGGCTTTAGCTGGAGACATGAAAATGACACAGAGACTAGGGGAAAGACAATGAAGCCATGAAATTTTTTTCACATGTTAACAGTGGCTTTGTCTGGGGATGTATGCCTCTTCTAGGCATAGCAAGGACTTAGAATCACTAGTTTAAAGAAGACCATCCCACATTTAAAATTTGCAAACAACAGGGAACAAGTAAGGTAGAACAGGCAACAGGACCAAAAAATGACAGACCAAGACAAAACAGGGTAGGTGCAAGTAGCTACTTATAGAATTTACAATATATACAAACCTAACTACTATTCAAAGAAAACAAAATACCTTCAATTGAAGTATTTCTTCAAGAATTGTCCATGAACTGGCAATTCCTGAATATCACCATTTAACTCCTTGACAATGTATGAATCTTGGCCCTATTTCTCATGAATTAGATATGGCCCTAACCAAATGGGATCAAATTTACCATGTTTTCCCTTATCCTCCAATCTGGAATTCCAAACTAACACCAAATCACTAGGTTCAAACTTTCTGTCAGCAGTCTTCTTATCATATAAATTCTTAACCTACAACTGCAATTTGGCATTCCTTGCAACTGACTCTCTTCTAGTCTCATCTAACCTAATGAGTTCCTCAATTCTCAATTACATCTCATCATCTATGTCATCATCATATAACTAAACAAATTTATACATTTCTAATAAGTTATTCTGAGGCATTCTTGCATGAATTCCATATACTAAGTCAAATGGTGCACAACCAATTGCCCTCTTCATAGTTACCCTATCAGCCCATAGAGCTAATGGCAGCTTTGAATTCCATGCCCTCTTATTCTTTTCAAGAATCCTCTTTAGGATTTTAATCAAACTCTTATTAGTAGATTCTGCCTAACCATTTCCTTGTGGATGATAAGGTGAGGAATTAGAAATCTGAATTCCTAAACCTTTGCAAAAGTCCTTGTACTTGGTAGACCTGAAGCACATGGAATTATCACTTACTATTCTCTTAGGGAAACCAAACCTTGTAACAATATTATTCATCAGAAAATCAATTACCACCTTACTAGTTGCATTTCTTATAGGTATAGCCTCTACCCATTTAGTAAAGTAATTAATGGCAACTAAAATCCATGAGTGTCCTCCACTAGACTTGTTTGGTATCTCCCCTATGAAATCAATTCCCCACTACTGGAAAGGAGCTTGTACCTCTACTGGTTTTAATGGCATGTTTCCTAAAAAGTTTAGCTTATCAGAGAACCTTTGACATGCATCGCACCTCCTTACCAACTGTTCTGCATCCTTGAAGATTGCGGGCCACCAGAATCTTGCTCTCAAGATTTTATGAGCAGTTGTTTTACCCATATAATGCCCACCACAAACTCCCTCATGCATTTCTTTCAACAGCTTGTTAGCCTAATTTTCATCTACACATTTTAAAAGTATGCAATCCAAATTCTTTCTATATAATTTACATTTCACAATTACATACTTGATGGCCTGTAATTTCAATGTCCTCTTCTGATTATCATTCATGTTATCTGGACACCTCATATTTCTCAAGTAATAGATGATATCTTGATACTAGATGCAATCAACCATGTCACATGTATAATCAATTTCAGAATGATTTACCTAATTTGCATCAAGATTGGATTGAGCCATCAGTTTTTCCAATCCTTGTCCTCTAACCAATTTAGTAATCTAGACCTCAACATTGAATTCTTGGATCCTATTGATCCATTTGCATCTTCTTCCAAATACCTCCTACAATGAGAAAATATCCTTCACAGGTGCACTTGGCACAAAAGAAATCACACCTACTCCCATCAAGTAACACATAAAAGCCTTGACTACCTTCACAAGTGCATATGCTTGTTTTTCATTTATATCATACTTCAATTTTGCAGCCTGCAAAGATTTACTGAAAAATGCAATAGGCTGCTCAAAACCATCCTTATTCTTTTGTAACAAAACTGCAGCAATAGTGTGAAAAGATGTAAAGGAAAATATATGCATTGGTACAATATAATTAGGTGCCTTAAGCAACTGTGCATCTTTGATAGCCTTCTTGATATTTTTGAAAGCCTCATCAGGCTCACTCTCCCAATTGATTGCAGATCCCTTCTTCAACATCTTAGAAATAGGTCTAGTAACCTCTGTGAAATTGGTCACAAACCTCCTTAAGAAATTGACCTGACCAAAGAAGGACTAAATCCCTTTAACTTTCTTTGGCCTCTGAATTTTATCAATAGCTGCTACCCTTTTAGGGTCAATTCTCACTCCTTACTTCCCAACTAAATGGCCAAGCAACTTACCTTCTGTGACACCAAAAGCACATTTCCTTGGGTTTAATGAAATTCCAAATTCCAAGGCCCTCACAAATATTTTCTCTAAATGAGTACAATGGTCTTCTTCCTTCTTGGAATAGGCAGTTAGATCATCTTGGTATACAACAAGGAAATCATTTATGAAATCTGAAAAGGCAACATCTGTTACCCTCTGAAAAGTAGCACCAACATTTGTGAGACCAAAAGGCATTCTCACATAACTATATGTCCCCTAAGGTGTTGTGAAAGTTGTCTTGAATTGCTCTAATTCTTTGACAATGACCTGATTGTAACCAGAGAAACCATCCATCATAGACATTAATTCTGATTCAGTTACTCTCTGCAACATAACTTCCATATTGGGCAAACAATAATTATCCTTTGATGAGCTAATGTTCAAATTCTTGAAGTCCACACAAAGCCTGATGTCACCATTCCTTTTCCTCATAGGTACAAGGTTTGACACCCAAGAAGAGTGCCTTATAGGCTTGATAATTCCAACATCTCTCAACTTCATTAACTCTTCTTACATCTTGGGTGCCAAAGTAGGATTTATAGGCCTTTTTTTTTGCTGGAAAGGTTTAGCACCTTCTTTCAATGGAATAATATGCTAAAACAAATCTTCTCTCTAAACCTTCAAGTCATCATATGACCATGCAAAAACATGCCTAAATTTTCTCAGTAATTCAATCAAAGATTTCTTTAACTTTTGAGATATATCTCTACCAATGTATACTTTCTTAGGCACTTCATGTGTTCCAAGATTTATCTCCTCTAGATTAGCATGATCTTCTCTTTTGATATTCTTTTGAGCTCTATCCTGGTTGTTAAAGATAGTCTCCAAAACGACAAGCCCCTTGGGCACCTTGTTAGTTCTAAGTTGAATGACCTCATTGCCAAAGACAACCTCCCTTCCTTCTACTGACTCAACCAAAGCTGAAACATCAAATTCCTGACCATGATACTAATCTTCACAACTCATAAACTTCAAGATATCATTATCATCATCAAAAACTTGCCAATTTTCAATATTGTTTGGTATACTTGGCCTAGCCTGAATTTCTACTTTAGAGATACTAGAAAATGTAATATCATTGGGATTGATTGCAATATTGGCTAAAAAGTCAGCCATCTTGTTGTTACTCTTATCCTTCCATTCAATATTGAAGGCATCAAAATGTTCAATCAAATCCCAAACTACATTCCTATATTGTCTTAGCCTTTTATTCTTGGAAGCATATATTGACCTGACTTGGGACACCACAACTCAGAATCACCAACAACACTTAAACATTTAATGCCATGCTTTTGTGCCAACTTCAATCCTAACAACAAAGCCTCATATTATGCTATATTGTTGGTACAAAAGAAATTCAATGTGAAAGAAAATTTGTAGGTGTTTCCATCAGGAGAAATAAGTAAAATACCCACTCCTACTCCATCTTTGCAATTTGCACCATCAAAGTACATTACCCACAAATGACCCTTCACAGAATTAACACCTATCTCAACAGAGATAGTTGACAAAATAGGTTCATTTCCAAATACAAGGATGTTTTCCCTAAAAGAATTAATATCAGTATCCACAAAACATGTAGTTTCATTATCAATATTTCTCTCAATCATGTGGCATACTCTTGGCTCTCATTCAATCTTGACAAATTGATCATCAATCTTGAAAGTGGCATAGGATAGATCACACTGTAAACTTCCACCCATGGTAGCACTCCATCTTCTAGATAGTAGCATCCCATAATGAGGAGGGATGTCCACCACCAAAACACTCATTGTCAAGTCTTTCTCTGGATATGCTACCAACCTATATAGCATTGCATTGATAGTCCCAATAACTGGTACCTCCCTCTGATCCATTGCACATCTGCCTTGCACTATATCAACTTTAAGGCCCAACATCTCCATGATTTTGAAAGGCATGACAGTATTAGAGGCACCACTATCAATCATACAATTCCTCAACTTCATTCCATTCACAAGAACACTTAAAAAGAATGGATCAATATTTTCAAGGCTGGCATTGACAGAACTATCCAAATATATTCGAGGAATTTGAGACACAATTCCTTGAGCAGAAACACCTTTCAAAGCTTTATCCTAAGATCCATTGCATGCAACATCATTGTTATGAACATTATCTACCCATGCAATAGCTATGTCCTTATGTTCAGGGATCCTCAACAATTCTGACAATGGAACCTTAACTATAATTTGGGATAATACAGATATCATATCAATAGGAGCAGAAGAAGGAATCTCAATCTGCACTGCCTTAATGTCCTTTTTCTTATCTGATACATTAGGTGCATTGACCACCCTCATTTTTTCAATCTTAGCCATTGTGTTAACTGGCTTCTTAGTCTCACTAGAAGTCTTTTCAATTCCAACTCCCTTAGGTTCACAATTCTTACCTTTTACATTCTTGAATTTCACCATGTGATCACCTTTTGATTTGTTCTCATTAGTCTCTCTAGAGTTGGTACTCTTTATGAACATTCCTACAACTTTCTCATTTGTATTCCTTGCCACCATGCCTCTAGTTTGCACATAGGCAATCATTTCTATAGTAATCCTATCCATCTCTTCTCTAGAAGGCCTTCTCAAATTTACTAGCTCAGAAGAAGAGTTCATGTTACATGTTTTCTTATCAATATCTTCATTATCAGAAAAAACCTCTTGATGAAAAAGGGCTTGATTATGTCTCTTCACATTTACATCTACCTCTTCATCAAAATCAGAATCCTCTTCATATCCTAGATATGAAGAAACCATGTTTTATCCAACATCATCTTGATCTTCTTCTTGATCTATCTCCTCATTGCCACAATCTTGATTTGTAGCCATAGAATGTGTAGCCACACAATGCTCTACAGAATGAGGGGACTGGCATGCAACACACCAGGGTATGTCCTCCATGATATTTATTGAAGCCTTTTGTAGAGGGTCAGGGACACCTCTATCATTGTTATTTCTTGCAGCAGGGACAATAGGCTTGCCATCCTTCCATTGGGTGTTGTAGGGGTAGTTCTACAATCTATTCTACTTATTGAAATTGTTGTTGAATTGAGGCTTTTCATTGGTAGGAGCACTGATATTCCTATTTGCAGGTGCCTTCAAATCCTTCAATGCATTGAGCACCTTATCCAATTTATCTTCTTCTTGCCTCTTAGTTCCAACATTCTTATCATTTTTTTTTTTGTATTTCTTGTCCCCAAACAACTTAGGGCCATCTCTCTTTCTACCGAAATTTCCTGATATTTTCATATTATTCTCAATATTGACAACAATCCTAAAAGCATCCCTAAGAGTTCTTGGTTCTTTGTCCCTCAACAAATATCCCATCTTTCTATCAAATGCATTGAAGTATGTGGTTAAACAAACATTGTCATCTAACCACATAACTTGGAACAACTTATGCATGCCCTTCTGAAATCTCATGTTGAATTCAGCTGCAGACTCATTCTAATTTTTCCTTATGGTATTGAATTCATTCAACATGAAACTAGCATTAGGCCTATCACCATATTGCTCTTTAAAACATCTCTCAAAAGAATCCCAAGTATCAATACATTTGTCAGGAAGTCTCTTAAACCAATCTCTAGCATCCTCCATTAGAGATTGAACAAATAATTTCATGACTACATCCTCATGCTCTACCTCATAATCATTAAGCATATCAACAAATAGCCTAAGATTCTCCTCACAACTAATAGCATTATTACCAGCAAACTTAGGTACCTTATCTCTTATATCATTTGGAAAGGCATTTGGGTAACCAGGAATTCCATCAAAACTAATTTTCCTATAGCCTTCTAATTTCATAGGTCTTCCTTGAAAAATTGAACTAGTGTTAACCCTAGGATCAACATTAGCATTTACATCTACTTGTGCATTTGACTATTGTCTAGGATCCGCACCTATCATAGCAGATGAAGACGGAATTGAACTAGTAGCATTACTAAGTGGAATAGTAGTAGTCATAGATGGCATACCTATTTTAGTAGTAGATGGACCAAGAGCATTAGCTGATGAAGCCTTCAAGAACTGGATCTTTCTTCTCTTTTCTACAATGGAAGCTTCAATCTTAGCCCTCTCTAGTTCTGTTGCAAGGTCCTCATATTCTTTTCTTCTTCTCTCCATTTCTATGTCCTTATTTGAATTAGGTGGTGGGACCCCTGGTATTGTCAATGATCTACTTGTTTGATGTCCCACCATCTTCTACTTTCCTTTCTCACCAGTGGCAATAGCAGGCCTAGTGACCTCAAGCCCATCTTTATCTTTAGGGAGGGAAGCATAACTTTGAACCTGTCTAACCATAGGGCCCTCCTTATCAAATTCCTAATCTTGCAGCAAGTGCTCTTGCTCATTCCTCAAGGCATCAAGATCACCAAAGACATCATCCTGCAAAGTTTTAGGAGTAGAAGCAAGCATCTTGTTTCTCTCCTTCATTTCATTAATCTTTCTAAGGAGAGACTATCTTTCTATTAGAGCATTCACCTTTTCAGCCTCTTTCTCCTTTTGTAACCTCTTATGTATGGCATCCTATTCTTCCAACTGTAACCTTAGTGCATTTAAATCATCTGGATCTACCGTAATGTCATCAGAGCCTGATAACACATCCATATCAGAAAGACTTTGATATGGGAAGTGGACTTTCCTAGGTCTCATGGGTTCTCTTCTAAAATTATCTTCATCAAGATCTAAATCAATCTCCAAACCCATCTCTCTAGCTTGTTCATCTTGACCTATAGGCAATGGACCCTTGTCTTGAAATACAGCTTCTGGGGTATCATAAAATCTATCCTCAAAGTGACCACCATCTGATCTAGAAACTCTATCCTATGAACCTTCCTCACTTGAGGAAACATGTGGTGCTCTACCTCTAGTACTTCTTTGTTCTCTGATAGGAGCACTAGTAGACTCACCATTCCTTCTAATCCAACTCTTCTTCTCCTATCTAGGCAATTGTTCCAGAGTAACCTCTGGATTCTTTCTGACAAAGGACCTAGTATTCCTCCTTTTATCCATGATTTACAGTTTATAGCACTAGTTCTAACCCTTTTGAGTCACCACCCACCTAAATGGGAAATATTTACTTGAAATACAATAGGAAAACAAGAGCCACTTGCAACCTTTTATATCTATCTGGTCAACAAAAGATTTTGACTTTACAATGTAACCCAACCAGAGATCCTAACAGATATGTTTCTTTGTAGTTCTCCCCAGTAGAGTCACCATTTTGTTGGGAGTTCCCTTTGATCTTCACTTGTAGATTTATACTCTGATGGATAACTTAAATAACACTTTGACTCTATCACCACTCCAAAGTCTACAAGAAAGAGGGCCAATTAACAAGGATCAAAAGAGATCCTCCTACACTTTGAGCCTCATTTGAATGTGTATATGTGGTTGATGACAATGAAATGCATCTAGAGGATGGATCAGTGCCTTAACCTAGGGCAAAGAGTCACCCAATTACATACATCAATTGAAGACCTTAACTCAAACACAATTGAATCTAGGATAAGTGATTTGCCTATTACCCCTCTCCCTCAAACACAAGGACATCAAATTCTTACTTGGTTGTAAACTCACTAAACCCACCTAAAAGACTTTAATCCTAACTTTATTAGGAACTCAGAGATGACTTCACAATACTCTTTGTTTACCATATGCTAACACACTTTGTGACATTAACATATATGAGCTCAGAACCGAAACAAGAAGACATACACAAATGCAAGATTGGAACTCAATAGCATTCTCATTAACATATACAGAATCAATATACAATCAGAACAACACAAAGATAGGAAAAAAGACCCAAAATCCAACTCCTCTACCAGTATAACACTATTAACAACCAGGGACCAAAAGAAAATATTTTGGAACCCTTACCAAATCAAAATTCTTGCAACTTATACTCCCTAGTCATCTTGGAATTCTCAAAGAGAATGCAACAAGCTACAAATGACTTAGGGTTAGGGTTTCAACCACCCAACCCACTAGAAACAGTCAAAAAATTAATTGTAGGGGAAGAAACCTAGGCAAATAGGAGAAGACAAGCCCTGGATTGATCCTCAATCATGATAAATTCTCTGATCATGAACAATGCCTAAATGTCAACCTTTTTAGCCACCTGCAACACGCCTCAAGCACAAAAATACATAGTACAAACCCCTGGAGATGATCATGGCACACCCTAGACCACACTGCAAGAGCAAGCACCACCAAACAAATCAAAATCAGCTGTTAAAACCATAAATTTTGGTACTTCCTGTCACTGGAAACTCTTCAAAAATTTGAATTTGAATGATAACAGCTATTTCCAAGCACCAACAACAAATCGGTGGTTGACGTTTGAATCTGAGCAATCTTTAAGTCCTGACCGTCTGATTTCTCTCTTTCATGGTCTTTTATGATTTTAACCTTACAAGGAATCCTGGTTTACATTTAGCGATTACGCAACAACGCATTTCCCATTTGCAAGGTGAAATCTTAACCTACCTTTTAACTCTGCAAACTGGTGACAAGAAGAAAACAACTAACTTTGGTCCCACATTTGGTGAACTAGCAACAAGAGGCTTTCGCCAGTTCGTGAAACATTTTATCTATCTACCAAAAAGTTTAGCAATTCTGCGAACGCTTGTTTGCTGAACCACTAAAACATTTAGAGAACCATCATTTCATTTCATGAATGAGTGAAAATCATTAAAATTTATTAGCCGCTAAAACTTTATCAAGACCACCAGACCCCACCTAGGCTCACCTGCAAACTACCACATTTCACTGCATCATTTGCTGCAATTGCTTAGTCATCACTGACAAAGGACCCATCGCAAAGCTTTCCTCTTTAGTGAAGATCAACGGCTGTCACCATACCACTAACATATTCATCATGCATCTCTGATTAATGATATCATGACAACCATCAGATCATGCAGTGTATTAACTTCCCTAAGACTGGTGGACCCACTGATAAGTCCACCTCAGCACACCTAGACCAATCACCATTCACTAACTAAGTACACTTAGTAGTGGACCCATCGAAAGAAAAGTCTACGTCACTCAACAAAATCAACAACCATCTCAAAATCTCATACATCTGACACATCCCTTGCAAAGACACACCCACCGTTGATCCTCTGACAAGATCAGGACCCTCTGACACACCGAAAGCTCATGTCCCACTGACAACAAGCCACTATGCAAATACATGGATGAATCAAAAAGCACCAACTATGCCTATGTGTAATCTTGGACCGACAAATATCTTACAAGAATCAACAACTATCACTATACCGTTGTGTTAAAAGTTGAGCATGTTATATCAATGGTATAATGATGGCCACAAGATTAGACTGAATCTTAATCTACCTAAATGCCAAGAAGACCGGTCCCACTGACAACATTTTGAATCATAACATGTGGACAAATAAAATTCCTCCAAATCAAAATACCTTGCAAGTGGACCCGCTTGAAAAGAAAAGCTACGTCGTCAGGAAAAATCAATGATCAACATAAGATCTCAAGCCTCTGACACATCCCTTAAGAACTTACGCTAACCGTTAGATGGAGATGTTGTCAGAAGACTGGGCCCAAAAAACTATGCGAACATGTGACCAAAGAAAAGGAAACCGCCATGCCAAGTCACAAACAGTTAAGAGATAAGCCACTAGGAACATGAGAATACACAACCACAAGTAATCACTAGTTCGCAAAAAGTTAAGAAATGACCGCTAGGCAACATGCAAACAAGAGACAAGTTAAGAAAGCAATGCACACATGCAAATTAGGACTTTTAAGTGACCTAATAAAGTAACATGAAATTATAACAAGGCTAGGGTTAAATCAAAGGGTTTAAAATGTAATGGCTAGTTTTTTGAAACTTCTGCTTAGGGCTTTAGCCGGAGACATGAAAATGACACAGAGACCAGGGGAAAGACAATGAAGCCATGAAATTTTTTGCACGTTCTAACAATTTTGATACAAAATCAATTAGCCATGCTTGTATGATAGTCCACTTAATCTCTCCCTCTTACTTGATCTTCCATGAAATCTCACCATGTGTATTCATCTGTGATCATCTCCCTCTTTGAAAAAAATGCCAAAGTAGCAGCAAAAAAACCATACATCCTGTAGATGTAGATATCATCTTTTCAATTCAGTAAGAGTATTTCTCCCTCTTTCATCTTTGCTTATGACTGATTCTTGGCTTTGCTCTACTTTTCACAACTCTAGGCTACTCCTAAAGTGTGACCTATTTTATGCATCAATTTGTCAAATACTCTTTGTAGCACATTTGATGTAGTGCTCCTAGCTTGACTAGGAAACCTCAGTTAGGGGAAGAACCCCTAATTAACCTCTCAAATATTCATGAGTTTCTTTAGGTAAAGATTTAGTGAATATTTCTACTAGTTTTTCCTTTGTATTCACATATTCCATTTGGACCTCTTTGTCTTGTACCAGTTCCCTCAAGTAATGATACTTGATGGTGATGTGTTTGGTCTTTGTGTGCATCACTGGATTCTTAGAGATTTTGATAGTACTTGTGTTTTCATAGTAAATGACAACTGGTTCAATGATCTCTTCTTTCATGCCTACTAACAATTACTTTATCCATACCAAATTTGAACAGTTCACTATTGCAGCCACATACTCAGCTTCAGCAGTAGATTGGGAAATACAATTTTGTTTCTTGCTTGTCTAGGTGACTAATCTCTATCCAAGAAATAAATCTCCACCACTAGCACTCTTTCTATCATTCACATTTCCTACCCAATCAGCATCAGTATACACTTTTAGTTCAAACTTTTCATGTTTCTTGTAGTACAATCCATAGTCAGCAGTTCCTTTCAAATATCTCATTATCCTTTTGATAGCCATCATGTGAGTTTCCTTAGGATTGACAGAGAATCTTGCAACAATCCCATTAGCTAAAACAACATCTAGTCTTCTATGTACAACATACTACAGTTTTCCATTCATGGATCTATACAAGGTCTAGTTTAGCTCTGCAACATCATCATTTTTAGTCAACTTTTGTCCAGTAGCCATGGGAGTACTTACTGGCCTTGAATCTTCCATACCAAAGGTTTTCAGTGTCTCATGAACATACTTAGATTGAGTAATGAAGATTCCTTTCTCCATCTGATATACTTGTAAACCAACAAAAGATTTGATCTCCCTAAACATACTCATTTCAAATTCAATTTGCATTTCACTTGAAAATTTCTTACACAAGGCATCTTGTCAACCAAATATAATATTAGCTACAAAAATCTTAGCCAACAAGATTCCTTTACCTTCTTCATCTTTCATGTATAGATTTCTTATGTCATTTTTCCTTAAGAATCCAATCTATATCAAGTATTTGTGTAGCCTCTCATACCATGCTCTGGGGGCTTGCTTTAGTCCATACAGTGCTTTATTTAGTTTGCAAACCATGTGTCTTTTGTTTGGATCAACAAATCCTTCTGACTGTTCAATGTACACTTCTTCTTCTAATATACCATTTAAAAATGTAGACTTAACATCCATTTAGTATACCTTGAAATCTTTATAGGTAGCATATGCAAGTAAAGTTATTATTCCTTCCAATCTAGCTACAGGGGAAAATGTCTCCCCATAATCTATTCCTTCTTCTTGTGCCTAGCCTTTGCATACTAGCCTAGCTTTGTTTCTTATAATTTGACCATGCTCATTCAGCTTATTTTGGAACACCCACTTTGTTCCAATGACATTTTTATTTTCTAGTCTCGGCACCAGAGTCCAGGTATCATTTTTCATAATCTCATCTATCTCTTCATTCATTGCTTGTATCCAATCTTCATTTTCTAAGGCCTCCCTTGTTGTCTTAGGCTCAAATTCACATAGTAAACCTGTTGGATCCCTTTTTTTACTTTTGGTCAAAACTCCAGTATCTTTGTCTCCAATTATCTGTTCAGGCTTGTGATGTCTCCTTACATATTGTGCCAAAATAGGTTTTTCTTTCATTGCATCTTTCTCTTCAAGTTCACCAATAAGATTGCCAGATTCAACTTCTGAATGCTCGACAACCTCTTCTTGATACTTGGAAGTTTCCTCCTATCACTTGGCACATTCTTCTTTTCTCTCGGCATTGTTTTCCTGATGCTCGACCTTGCTAACCCAAGACTTGGCATCAGGTGCAAGTTTGTCACTTGCCTCTCCTTCCTCTATATACACAAAAGATCTATAATCTTTTGGTTCTCTTTTGCTATTAGCTTCATTTTTCACTACATACTCATCAACTTTGACATTCACACTTTCCACAATTTTGTTAGTATTAGAGTTCAAACACTTATAAGCTTTACTACTTTACTTTTTGTAGAATAGCCTAGGAATATGCCCTCATCACTTTTAGCATCAAATTTTTCATTCCTATTGTCCTTTAGTATGTAGCATTTTCTGCCAAAAATTCTAAAATACTTTACATTAGGTGCATACCCATGCCATAACTCATAATGTGTCAGATTTGTACCTTTCTTGACCTGTACTCAGTTAAGAGTATAAACAATTGTACTTACAGCTTCTCCCTAGTACTTTTGTGCAATATTCTTTTCAATCATTAACATCCTTGCACAATCCAAGATAGATCTATTTCTTCTCTCTACTATACCATTTTGTGGAGGAGTTCTAGGTGTAGACATTTGTCTTTTGATCTCTCTATCATTGCAAAATAGATTGAATTCATTGGATATAAATTCTCCACCTCGGTTAGATCTCAAACACTTCAGGTTCCTTCCTATCTCCTTTTCAACCTTAGCCAAATATGACTTAAAAAATTGAAAATCATCAGATTTTTCTTTTAAGAACATTACTGTCATCATTCTAGTATAATCATCAACAAACAGGATAAAATATCTAGCACCAAAATAACTTTGTACACCCATGGGTCCACAAAGGTCAGTATGAACCAAATCTAAAACATTCTCAGAAGTAAAAGTTTTGCTCTTAAAACTAGACTTTGTCATCTTACCCAACTGACATTCTTTGCACATTACATTCTCAGGGTTTTTCAATCTAGGTAGACCTCTCACTTTCTTCTTCTTACTTATTTCTACTAGATTATGAAAGTTAACATGACATAGTTGCTTATGCCATAACCAAATATCATCAAGTTGTGAAATCATACATGTTTCTTCAAATAGGTCTAGATAGAACATATTACCTCTTATCTATTCTCCACTTCCAATCAGTTCACCAGTGGCATCAAATATTTTGGCCTTCCTACATGATGAAATTCCACTCGGTAGCCAGTGCTATTAAGATGTGCAACACTCAACAAATTATAGTTAAGAACCTCAACCAAATAAGCATTCTCACAAGTGATCTTATCAATCAACTTAATCAATCCTTTACCTCTAACAAGACATGGTGCTTCATTACAAAATTTCACACTTCTACCTTTATAATGATGTAAGGTATTAAACTTACTCTTGTCACCAGTCATGTGATGTGAACAACCACTGTCAATAATCCATTTATCATTTTTGTTCACATAAGAGATCAATTTAATTTTCTCATCCTCATCAGACTCATCTTTCATTGCAACATAGACAACCTCAATTTCAAAATAATCACTATCAGTGTCAGACTCTTCTTTGGAAATATAGAAGGATTTCTTACCTTTTCCTTTGTAGGCCTTGTATCTTCGGTAACCTCTATCTTTTCTTTTTTTTTTATGCTTTTTGTCTCTTTCTTCATTCTTATCATCCTTTTCAAGACATCTAGCAGCTATATGACCAACTTTATTACACGAAAAATATATAATAGGGAGTTTACCTTTGTACTTTCCTTTTCCCCTTCTCATTCTTCTAGCCATAAGGGCTTCTTGATCCTCAAGTTCTTCATCAGATGTGTTACTTTCACTTTCACTTTCACTTTCACTTTCACTGATGCATCTTTCTTTTTCCTCCTTTGACTTGCTCAGAACCATTTGAGAGTTAAAATTAGATTCAACATTACCAACAGTGAAGTTATCATAGTTAGAAAGTTCAAAAGCAATAATCTTACCAACCAAACTTTCCAAAGTAAGAGCATTGTTAGGGTTACATCTAGATTCCTGAATTGCAAAAATTTTGATGGCATAGATAGGATGAAAAGTTCTTAGTACTTTTCCAATTACAATTTCATCATCAATAGTTCCATTTTCTCCTCTAATGGTATTTACAACTTCTTTTATTCTACCACAGTATTGTGCAATATTCTCACCTTCTTGCATTCTCATTTCATCAAATTTACCTCTTAGGCTCTTAGCTTTTTCTCTCAGTACATTTATGTCACCGCCATAAATGTTTGCAAGAGTTTCCCACATTTTATTTGCATTAGTGAAGTATTTGATGTCTTCAAATTCTAGATAACTTAGGGAAGATACAATCTCCAGCATTGCCTAGTTGTGCTCTTGTTTGGCTCTCATCTTCTCGGTAGTTAGAGGTGCAACATGTGTGACATAATCATTCTCAACATAATATTTTGTAGAATCACCAATACTAGCTAGATGAAGCTTCATCAAAATTTTCCATGCAGGGAAGTTCTCCTTATTTAGCTTTGGTACCTCCTTCTTATACATTCTGATCATTTGCTTCAAGTACCTTCAAACTTGTTCTTTGTAAGCACCAACAATTCTGATACCAATTGTTAATATGATTTATAACAACAGAGAGGGGGTTGAATCAGTTGTTCTCAGTTCCAGATGTATAAACCAAACTTTAAAACTCTTCAACAAATCAGATCCAATAACCAATACCTACTTGGTCATTACTAATTATATAATAGAAACATATAATAGTGTAGTCCACTTATCCAATAGTATCTAGCTTGTAAAACACAAAAATGTTCAAACCAAAATATTCACACAAGTATTAACACTAGGATTTATAGTAGAAACCCAATTAGGGAAAAACCACTTTGTAACATGTTACTATTATTTTCACTCTTTTGAAGTCATCTTGGTTAAAATCCAACCCTATTAAAGGTTACAAACACACTGTCAGGTGTGACCCGGTTAAAGGATTTAAACCACTTTGTTAAAAGTGCACCTTGTTATGGGACTTACACACACTCCATTAGAATGCAACCTTGTTGAAAGGATTTATACATATGACTATTAGGTCAACCACTGTTAAAAGGATTTTGACTGATACAATCGTTAGAAAGTAACAGTAGTAATGATCTGAAAAACATAAAACTTACTTTGCAAATATCATATCCAATTTCATACACATATGATGGCTTACTGATTATGAACCTTTACCATCTCCATCATTGATCTCCTTGGAAATCCCTTCAAGCAATCACAACACTTCTCCTTCAACCTTTTCTGCTTGTACAATCAATAACATCAACAATACTTCCAACATCCTCTTCATTCTTCAACCTAATGCTTAGGTTCCCTTAATACTTCTTCAATTAGGTTAATACATTTTTTTTCGCTTAATCTCCTTCGTAGATCTTAGGGTTAGGTTAGATATGATTGAATCCTTCCAACTTTATGTTCTTCAGCTATCTTTCTAGAAATATCTCAAATCTCTTAATAGATTTACAATAAAATGTTTTACAGTGCAATAAATGCTTTCCTACAATCAATAAATAAAGTCAACACATTTTACATAATCCAAGAATTCAACAATGTCGGCTAGAAATATGAATTCTTCCTCAAATGTAAAATATCGACGCTCAGTCAATACAGTGTTCAACTTCTTGGTCTTCATTAGAAAGTTCAGTCACCACAAAAACTATTTCCTTGGCTAATATTGTCTTCCTCGACAATTATCTGATGTTCGGTCAACACTAAATTTACTCGACATATACTAGCTCGGTCGACACTAACATCACTCGGCTTAAACTAGATTTATTCACTTTTTCTCGGTTAAGCCTACCAATTTAGTCTTCATCTTTACTTAGATAAACAATACATTGTCTTATCATTGTGCCACATAATCAAGTACACATTGAAATATCAAGATAACTCAACCTTTCCTTAGGTGCTATTGTTACCAACATTGTCTATCCCCTTCACAACAATTAAATAGATATAGTACTCTCTTAAATAGAAAAAGTCTTACTAGTTAAGGTTTGACATCAATGACAATACAAAAATTCCTTCAATTGTAGTTTCCAACACAAATGTCTTCTCTGAAGATAAAGAGACCTCCTCCAAATGTTGTGTCAAAGGATCCACAATCATGTCAAACTCAAAATAATGATAAAGTGAATAATGAAGATGAGGGTCAAAGTATTCCCTTGAAACAAATGAAGAAGGTTCATCCTTAGAAAAGAGATGATGAATGTCATCAATGATATCTCCCAAATCCTTGATGTAGGATTCTGCAAACAACCCTGTAATGTATGTCAAGTAGTCATCCCAAGGGACTAAAACTAGAAGACAAGGAATATCCTTCTACACTGAATTATAAGAATCCATGGCTGTCTAAAGGAAAACATCATTATGAAATATAGTGGAAGAAATCTCAATAGGTGAAGTGGTAGCTACAACTGGATCTTCTATATCTTTTGGGAGTGGAGGAACATGTGGATCTCCATACATTTACCAAAGAAAGGTCCAACGATCAGGAATAGTCTTTTTCTGATCTTCATATTCATCAAGGGAATCCATAACATCTATATCCATATTCCAATAGATAACATTAATAATGTTTGTCGAAGAGTCCATATCATAAGAAGGACTCACAGGTCTATGATCATACAAATAGGACAATAGATTATGCTCACTAAGATGAGTGAGAACCAATCCACTCCATTTCTTATAGAACTTTCTCTTGTCAATCTAATTAAACCATCTTTGTTGGACTTCACACATGAAACAATGAGATCATAAAATCAATGCACCCCCCAAAATGAAATAAATCAAAGAACACCTCAAAAAATCATGATTTTGGCACTTTATATGTAGTGCATGTACAATTGCCACTTGCCAATTTTGGCCAAAGTGTACTTTTAATTTTGATATTTACAACTACAAAAATAAGGCTATAGAAGACTCAAACAAATAAGACACAAGACCACTCAAGGATCCAACAAATTACAAGTGCCAAATATAGGCCAAAATTGACCAAATGATGAAAGTACTATGTCCAGTCAAAATCTCTACAAACTAATACCATATTTGGAAAGTAGACAAAAAATCATACACTTAAAAAAATAGCACCTGAAATTGTGTCCATATGAGCCCGAAAAAGCCTCTAAAGTTGCAAAAATTGGAATTATGAATTTTTAGAAAATATCATAAATAGACATTAAAAACCACCCACACCATTGTGTAAATCGTTAAATTCTACCCCAAAACAAAAAAAGTTGTTCGAAAAAAGGAGACCAAATGACTGAGATATTATTGTTTGAAAATTGCCTCTGAAATTATTTTTTGTGAATCACCGTCGCTACACCTGCAAAATTCAAATGGCTCTAGATTTAGGTGTTTTTAGTCCTCCTTAATGTGATGCCAACCTCTAATTTATACTAACAAGCTCCAATTTTGACGTGCAATAAAATTCTCTCCAAATAGGCTTATACAATAACACTCTTATGGCTCTGATACCATGTAAGAATTTTCCTAAGACAATGAATATCATGCCAAGATCTAGAAGCTCAATAGATAGCACAAATAAGAGAGACAATATGATATGATCAAATGAATAACTCAATAACGATCAAATGATAATGGATACACACTTGATAAATACAAAGTAGATGTGCTTGAATATATAGGCAATGGATGATAACTTGGACATATGCAAGTGATAACCTATCAACTAGAAAATGCATAATCACATGTCCACAAAATGTGGATCATCCTCCATTATAAAATGATGCATGTGTAACATGTGCAACAATGAGAGGATGATAATGTGATAAGAGGACTAAAGGTGGATCTGATGTATAAAGTGGAAATTCTCCTACACCATGTGCTAAAATGAGATGCAAACCCCTAGGTGTTCTCATATAAAAACTAATATGCAATACATTATCCTAGGTAAACTTAAGTAAAGTGTAACTAGTGATTACTTAATTACCCCAACAAACATCATGTACTTTCCTCTGCTCATGGGTGTGTTGGTTGATTTTTTTATTGTTTATTTTCCAATATGCTTTTAGGTGTATTCTTTTTATTTCCTATACATGTGCTCATACGCACGTGCGCGCGTGCACACACACACACACACACAACTATATATAAAATTATAAGCACACACACACAACTATATATATATATATATATATATGTACGTATGTATGTATGTATGTATGTATACATACATACATACATACATATATATATATATATATATATATATATATATATATATATATATATATGTATGTATGTATGTATGTATACATACATACATACATACATACGTACATATATATATATATATATATATATATATATATATATATGTATGTATGTATGTATGTATACATACATACATACATACATACGTACATATATATATATGTATGTATACATACATACATACATACATATATATATATATATATATATATATATGTATGTATGTATGTATGTATGTATGTATGTATGTATGTACATAAATACATACATATATATATATAGATATATATACATACATACATATATATATATATATATATATATATATATATATCTATATATAGATATGTATGTATGTATGTATGTATGTATGTATGTATGTGTGTATACATACATACATACATACACACACACACACACACACACACACACACACATATATATATATATACATATATATATATATGTATATATATATATATCTGTATATATATATATATATATATGTATATATATATATATATATGTATATATATGTATGTATGTGTGTATGTATATGTATACATACATACATACATATATATATATACATACATACATACATACACACACACACACATATACATA
>BSBK01014418.1:2500-70000 GCA_027943335.1 Chamaecyparis obtusa
AGGATCTATTAGATTCATATGCATTTATAGAAGCAAAGCATGATATCCCCATTTTAGAGGTTAGATCTCATGTGGGTACTATCAGATACACTCACCCACATCCTTCTCATGTAGACCATGGCCATAGTGGCAGTGCTCGTGATGATCCACCTATTGACCACTCTATTGCTGCATAGGGAGAGGTACAGTGTACAGACCCTTCAGTTAGTGCAGGGCATCAGTTCTTTGATGTTGGCCTTGACGATGTTGAGTTTAGCATGACCACTACAGGTTATCTAGATTTGTTGACACATGATGATATGACTTCCATGCCATCTCATTTGGTTAGTCCATTGCATTCATCATTAGAGAGGTGTGTGTGGTCTATTCATGTTGCAGATGCAGAGTTGAGCTTGGACGAGACACAGAAAAATCTTGATACCCTGGTTGATAGGATTGAGGCTAGGGAATCTGAGTACTATCAGTTTTCACCACCTACACAAGTAAAAATCAGATTATATATACATGTATTTAATGTTACAATTTAACTTAAATTTATTTTCAAAATTTCAATCAATTGATTTATATATATGTACATGCACGTTTATATATGATATATATTTTTTTTCTACCGGGATATGCCTCTTGTTACTCCTTTGGGTACTGATTGTGTACGTCATCGAGACTCACTCGATGATGACATCAATAGTGGATAGGTGAGTTTTTAATTTATTATCTGTGTGTACACACTTTATAACATTTTTTCTTGTACAATATTTTAAATCAAACTTAAGATCTGTATGTACAATGTTTATATATTAATTTAAATATCTCTTTCTTTGTAGGGATCTGCACATCCTTCACAGCATGATAGTCACTCTGGGTGTGACCGCTTAGTGAGGAGTCATCATGATGAGTCCTAGGCACTTTCATATTTTATATAGACATATTTCATATTATGTATATATATTTGAACATATGTTTGATGAACTATATTTCATTTGTAGACTCTACAGGACCGATTGGTGAATTATATTTCATTTCATATTTATAGTACTTGATCTACACATGATTGATTACATACATACATGTTTAATTTAAATTTTATTACATACATGAATGATGTAGCTTGATTTCAATAGATTACATGTACATGAATGATGTTTGATTTCAATAGATTACATACATGCATGATGTTTGAATTCAATAGATTACATACATGAATGATGTTTGATTATACATGTTTATAATGAAAGTTATGAATGATGTAAATTTGACACATGTGAGCTATATAATTGAGGTCCCTAGATGTTTGATTGAATCTTACTTATATTTAAATGTACATTCGATAATATTTGTGCATGTACTTTTAATTTAATGTTGTTGTACTTCAAGTAGATTTTATATTTAAAAAATGCACATCCTAATGTAACACATGCAAATTCAATACATACACACATTCATATTCCAAAGTTAGAGTACTTCATATTTAGGTAGATAATTAATATATATCATATCACTTGTAAGACATAAATTTTATATCTATATTCTTAATTTTTAATTTAATTCAAGCTCCATTCACTATGGGCACCAATAGGAAAGAATGGAGCTAAGAAAACCTTTGGTCTCGCCCATGAAAAATTTAGTTCAAGTCATATTTCATGCGTGATTTAGTCCACATCAAGTGGTTCGTCTCTCTCTCAAATAACATTTAATATTCTCTCATGGTCATTAGTATCAATTCTCCACTTACAAATGCCACATCTCGTCACAGGAGCAAGAGATAGGACATTGGCAATTACAAGATGACTATACTGATAAACCTTATTGTTAGGTTGATAATCAATAAAATGAGTCCATGTTTAAGTATTTTGGTTTTCTTCAAATATGTTCCTTGAACGACAACTGAACCTACACAGAAAAGTTCAACAATGTTAAATATATATATAGATGTGAAACTAACCATATAAACAAACGTATAAGAAAATTAGAAGTTGGAAGGTCTCACTCAAGTTTAATATAGGTTGTGAAACTTAAATATAGTACAAGAACCCATGGAAAACATGATTCCATCGCTTGTTTCAATCTATGTTAGCTTCATCCTCTCCTTGCAGCAATGTAATAAATAGTAACTAACACCTTCCACATTTCTAGGCTCTGCTACTACTACAAAAATGTGTCTTGCATTTAAAGTGAAATTTTAATTTTAGGAACTTGTAAATATAAATTAAACTAACTTTATTTATGAATTGAGTTTATGAATCCTTTTTAAACATGTACATAAACACACACGTACCAATTTTGATCAAAGCTAAAATATGATCATAATTTGTAGAAATCAATAGAATGTCATCAAAGCTTTCATCCTGAATGTCATTTGTGTTTGTAACATCTATTGGAACCAAATTCCATTCACTAACATATCCACATTTTTGGTTGATACATTCTTCATAGTTTTCGGAAATGCAATCATAAAAAAAGCATGAATAATCTCTAGTGTACAATGACCACACATTACTATCCGTACTCATAACTGAATGTAGGGATCTTGTTTTGTCTACTTTCTTGCATCGATGGATTGATCTTCTATCAACACCTGAACAATAGAGAGGTCACATGTAAAAATTAAAGACATATATAAGTTAACTCAAACAATGATCAATAAATTTATAATTAATACCTGTTATCTCCTAGAATACTCGGTATTGTATGCACCCTAAAATGGTCTCCTAGAATTTGGGCCCCCATTTATCAATTTATTAAATCCCTGAATCAAGATTTTCAAAAATCAACATTTTATCAATTATATCAATTTCCTTAATCAAGTCCTATTTTATCATTTTCAATTATTTTCCTTGGGCTAACCATTTTATCCTAAGTCTTTATTTAATTAAAAGGAATATTTCCTCCCCTTTTATTAAATAAAAAGCCCCCACTTTCCTCTTATCCTAAGTTGCACAAATAAAACATTATTCTTATTTTATAAAAAGAGAAAAAGTATTTTTTGTCTTATATGGACACAAAAGTCAACTCTTATTTTCTCATTGGAGGAATCTTGTGCACATGGATTGCTCCACCCTTGACTAAATCTCTTGCCTCTTAATCTCCATGGTCCATTCTTTCTCATTTCCTATAAAAGAATAGCTCTCTTCCTCATTTTCATATGCATTTTTTAATACTAATATTATGCTGGAGGTTTTCTAGGTCACTTTGGAGCTTTTGAAGATTTGGAGCATTCTTGGCTTTTGCATCTACATTTCATTCTTAGTTTCATTCATGCATAGTAGCTTCATGTTTATACTTTCATAGTTTAGATTTTCTTTCAAGCTTTAGAGTAACTCATCTAGTTTAACTAGGAAGGCTTGGTAAGACTTGTACTTTCCTTTTCATAGCATAGCTTGTACTTTCATTTTCATAGCTTAGCTTGCACCTCTCATTTCCAGCTTGCATATTCATCTTAATCTAGTTTGCATTTGCATTTCATAGTGATTCTTGGGATATTGGCATTCTAGCCCTTGTCTTCATTTGAATCTCTCATTATGTGGTTGACTAGCAAGGTCATTAGCTTAATAGCTCTAGCTAAGAGAAAATTTTAGATAATCTTGCAACTCCATACATAGAGAGCTCTAGGTCACTTTCTAAGGTTTCCTATTCATGGATTCCCTTTGATATAATGACTTAGAGAAGTGCACCATTTGAGTGTGTACATTTTTGGCACCCACTGTGGGACAGAGCATTATTATTTTATCCTTAATTTTTTGCATTTCTGTCAAATTTTCATCAAATTTTAGCTTCATTTTCGGCTCTCAAATTTTTCAGTCCCTGATTATCGTGCGATAGTTTCTATATGGTGGTGCGATACTTTACCAGTTAAAGTATCACGCTATTTGAGACATTCTATCACATTGTTTGAGACATTTTGTCACCTACCAGTACAGTAAAGTATCACCCAGAAATATATTATCTCCCCAGTATATTGTAAAGTATCGCGCGATATTTCTAGTGACTGTACTATTGCCTATACCCGGCAGTGAGTTGTTTCTTGGTCCTTTCTTTCCAAGTTTTGATCTAGTTAGCTTGATGGTTTAGTTTGCTATAGTTAAATAGATCTAATTTACAAATTTTATTTGGATTTGTTTTTTTGCTAATCTTGTGGGGCTAACAAGTTCTGATTGTAGGTGCTCTCATTGCTTGATAATTTGCTTAAAAGAATGCATGTCAAAGCTTCAAATACACAAGGGCTACTAACGGTTTTTGTAGGGCTACCCAAAGCATAAAAACCCAATCAAGTTCTTGTTGTTTATTTCATTTTCAAGTGTGGCAATTACTAGTTGTTTCATTTCATAGGAACATAATATCTTGTTGTAGGGATTCTTGGGTGGTAGGATAAGTATGCTCTTCACCCTTTTGGTGAACCAAAAAATCTTGACCCATCTTTGGATTTTGAAAGCAAGAGGGTAATTAAACATTTGCTTGGTGTGTTTGGGGGAAAGCTTTGAGATAGGGGAGTATGCTCTTCACCCTTGTGGTGAAACAAACACCTTGAATCTCATAACCTAATCCATTCTTTGTTTAGATCTTTAGAATCCTTTAGCCGGCCTATTCTTGAGAAATCAAGAGGAACGACCCAAGTTGGGACAAGCCTTTTACCGGCTATTCCAACCCACTATAAACTCAAGGCTATCAAGGACACAAAACCTTGGTAGACGTAGTACTTGTCTTCACTTGATGTGAGTACTTGTGGGATTGTGACCATGAGGAAAATGTTGAGCAAGAATGCTTAAGGTACTCTTGTGGCCGCAAGGTCTGTTACTTGCCACAAGGTAAGGAGTCCCTTTGGGGAGAAAGAGGGGTATTACAAATAGAAGTTCTTATTAAGAACCATAGATAGAGGCCACCCTATTTTTCCTCTTAGCTTCTTGGTTCAAGGATTGATCCAAGTGGAATAACCTGAATCACCCCAAGATAACTCACCATTTGTGTTCCTTTGGTTGTGTCATTGGCACTTCCACGACAAAGCCAATATCTATTGTGGGCAACCACTTTGTGTGAGGCAATGGAACATCAAGTGTGGGCCAAGTTGTTAAGTATTGAGTCATTGTCTTTTTAGGCTAGAAAGTGCTTGAAGTGTTCTCGTTGTGATATACCCATGTAAACGTTCTTGCATATTCAACATCACGGTAGTGTTCATAGGCTTTTTCAATTTTGATATCACAATTCTTGTCTTGGCAAGGTTGTTTTTGCCCTTGTTTCAAGTGTTTGAAGACATGTTTGATCACCTACTATTTGCAAACCTATCAATTTACTGTTGTCACTGTGATTGAGACTGAAAAAACCAACCCTCAAACTGAAATTTGGACCAAATTGCCTTAAAAATTGAGATTTTGACACTCATTGGTCAAGAATCATACGACACTGGAATAGTATCGCTCTCTGTCATGGAAAATATTGCACGATAGTTCACCACTGGAAGACTATCACCTTGCTTTCCTGGAAAGTATTTCCCAAGCTTCCTGGAAATTATTGCCCTACTTAACGTGAAGTATCACCTAGTTTGAAACTATTGCCCTGTTAGCCTAGAAACTATCACCTAGAATCTTTTTGTTGTCTGCCTAATTTATGCAATTTTTAGTATTCTCTTAGTTGACCAAATTTTAGTAAGTTTTGTACCCTGCAACTGAAATCTTGTTTATACCTTAGGTTTTTGGCTCTAGACATCTTGAGTTAGTAGCCTTTGACTTCACCAAAGATTTTTCTTGTCATTAGTAAGTTAGGAATCATCCTTTTTGACAAGATTCACCTTTAGATTCCTTGATTGCACACTTGGAGAGTTTGAGTACTCTTTTGTCCAAATCCACTTTCATATAAACTCAATTTCAATATATTTTTGTTAAATCATCCTTCTTATCCATATGTGCTAGGATACTAGAATCCTTTTTTTATGCACCATTGTGGCAGTGTTGATTTATACCTTTTGTCTTTTTTCTATTTCATCATCTCTCTTTTGGACGATTGAATATTTTCACTATCCTAGTTTGACAATTAGCGATTCATAAGGTTATCTTCTCACTAAGGGTCTTTTCTTTCATGCTGGTTACAACAAGATACCAAGTGGGTCAAGGAAAACAACCTCAAGTATTTTTTGAACAATTACCTTTAGTCCAAACTTGTCAATAGTGAAAGGGGAAGGTACCCATCTTTGATCAATCTCCTAGGAGTGCTTCAGAAGTTTGGTTTGAGCCTAGGAGTAGCCTTAGTGAGCTGAGTACTTCTCTACCATCCTCTCAATCAAATATGGACATGAGCTACACTTTGACTAGGAGACAAAGGGAAGCAATAGATCAAACTCTTGATGACATTTTTCAGAGACATAGGGGTAACATGTCATTCAATGATGACAACCAACCTGAATCACCTCCTATTAACTCAAGATATCTGGATGCTCATCAACAAGCCAAAAGACACTATGCACAAGCTCATCAAGATGCATGGTCACAACATGAAGACCAAAACAACCAATCTTGTGATGCTCATGTGAATGTAGCTAACCTGTTCAATCATTCAAGGCCAAGCTCTCCACTAAAAAAAACCTCAAGATATACAAGTGAGAGGCTAAAAAGTATTGAGCAAGAAAAACAAGCCTTCTTAAATGAACAAGTTGTAAAAGAAGAAAGAGTTAGGCTCCTAGAGGAGGAACAATGAGCCTTGTTGGACATAGAGATAAGGACTGCACAAGAAGAACAAGATAGGCTCCTAGCCCAATAGCTTAATGCACAATTCAACAATAGGGGTACCAATAGTGGAAACAACTCTCCACCCTCTACTCCCTCAAGAACCCCAAGAAGTAGAAGGTGGTCAAGGACTCCTTCAAGATCTCCTAGTCCTAGAGGGAGAAGAATTTCACAACATAGGAGAAGAACACCTCCTAGGAACTGAAAACAACCCTCCCAATGAACTCATCATGGCTCTCAATATGGAGGAAGTAGTACAAGTTTTGATGATCAATATTTTATGAGAATGAAACAAGAACCACTATTCCAACAATACGTTGAAAAGTAACTTGATCAAAATAAGGATAAGTTCCTAGAGAACTTGATTAATAAAGGTGTGAGGGTTCCTTATAATTTTGATGTGAATAGGAGAATCAAGAAATAGAGCCCCTCACAAGAAGAAGAAATTAAGCAAATCAAGAAAATGATGGCTCCCAAGAGTTCCTTCAACCTTGATTCTATTTGTCCTAATCCTTTTGATAGGAGTGTGAGCATGACAGATTTTCCTAGGAAAATTGAATTTCCCCAATATGACAAATATGACTGTAATGGTGACCCACATGATCATGTGCGTCAGTTTTATACTATGAGTTTTGAATTTCACCATGAAGATTCCTATCTGATGAGATTATTTCCAAGGAGTCTAAAAGGTCAAGCTATGGAGTGGTTTACCAACATAACCCCTCCCGTCAAAAATTTTAAAGAACTAGTCCACAGATTTGTGCAACATTTTGCCTAAAATTTATCAAGATTAGTCACCATGCTCAATTTGTGCAATTTGAAATAGAATCAAGGGGAATCTTTTGTTACATTTTTACAAAGGTGGAGATGATTATGCTCTCGGTATTCTAGGACAATTCCTGAACATGAGAGAATTGATATCATTGTGAGAAATTTAGTACCTGAGATGTGGTATGAGGTTCGAAAGATGGTCTTTGATTCATTTGACACCATGGTCGAAACTGCATGCAGAATAGAGGATGTCTTAAAAGAACAAGGTATTTTGACTAAACAAAATAATAACAACAATAGTCAAAATAATAACAACAATCATAAGGACAAAGGCAAGAACTCACACTGGAATAAAAATAAGCTAGTCAATGACAAAGTCATTGACTCTTCCCAACCAAAGGATCAATGTGTCCTTCATTTGTCCAATGCGGTTCAAGCTATGAAGCTTAAGACATCCTCTAACCAACAAGAGCATAAACAAAGATATCAAGACAAACCCAAAAAGGAAAAGAGGCAGTTCTCTAAGCTTGGGGACTCTTATGAGGATGTTTTCAAAACACTTATTGATAACAATCTTGCACAACCACAAGATCTAGAAAAATTTTACATACCTGACATTAAACCATATTGGTGGAATGAAAAAGCTTAGTTCATATTTCATAATGGCATTGGACATGACATAGAACATTGCTCGAAACTTAAACATCTCATTCAAGATCTTATTGAAAATGGAAAGCTTGAGATTGATGGATTGAAAACCAATGCAAATCACAAAGTGTTTAAGGAACCTTTGCCTAAATATGATAAGGGGGAAACCTCTAAACCCAAAGATGGAAAAGCTGCAATCAACTACACCTATATGTCTACAGAGAATGTTATCAATATGCTTGAAGATGTGGATGAAAATGTCAACATGATGTGAAACAAAGATTATTATAGTCATGATGTGGACTCTCCTATATTTGATAAAGAACCCATGGTGGTGCTTAGAGGTCCTGACTTTCAAAGGTCATCCCAAGCTCTTAATGTTGTCACTAGAAGCCAAGGTTAAGGTCCTGTGGTCATTAGAACTCCTAATTCTAACCAGCCTAACAAACCAAAGCAAGTGACATCCAAGAATGTCACCACCAAGTCAGAGTCAATTCAGAAATGAGCTACAATCTTATTGATCAGTTACAAAGAACACTAGCTCAAATCTCAATTTTTGAGCTCCTAGAGTTATCTCCAAGACATAAGTGTGTCCTTGAAGATGCTTTGCGTATAACCAATGTCCCTAACAACATAGACATTGATCAATTCCAAAACATGGTAAATCACCTTGCCAGCCCACATTACCTCACATTCTCAGAAGAAGATGACAAAGCCTTGAGCCATCCACATAATCTTGCCCTTCACATTGAAGTCATGAGTCACAAGACCTATGTCAGGCATGTGTTGATTGATGGGGGTGCTGGGCTCAATATTTGTTCCTTGAGTTTGTTGAAAATACTGGGTTACTCAAAGAAATTTATTGATACTTGCAAAAAAATAACCATCAAAGCCTATGATGAGGCAGAGAGAAGCTCCAAAGGCTTGGTCATCCTTCTTGTCAGGATTGGCCCCATTGAAAAGGACATCTTGTTCCAAATTGTTGATGATGGTCCTTTTGCCTATAATATTCTACTTGGTAGACCATGGATCCATGACATGCAAGTGGTGTCATCCACCTACCACCAATGTGTCAAGTTCCCCTATAATGGAGTAGAAGTTTGTATACCCGGGGATAACACATTATCTGTTAATGCAATTTTAGTAGTGACCCATGTTCCTCTTAATTGGGAAGCAAAAAAATTTGAAGCAACTTTGGCACAATGTCAGAATAAGTTCAAAACCATAGACCTTGGTATGGGTGGTTATCACATTGACTCCTTCACAAAGCTGCCAGTCTCACCTAGGTCCTATGGTAAACCTTCATAGGAGGTGTGTCCCTCATCCTCAGTAATGACTCTATTTGATACATTTGTAGAGTCTTCAATACCCATTCAGGATGAAAAAGAGAAAGTAGCTATTAGAGACTGGATTTACAAAGAGGAAAAATACAAGCACAATGAAAATTTTTCTCCATCTCCTAAGACTTATGGGAGAGGATATACTTTGGTCAAAAATATGGGTTACCTAGTTCATGGTCCTCTCATTCATAAACTAGATGCTAAGGCTAAACCACTCAATCATGCTCTTTTTGGACGCAGATCTAAGACAACAGTTGGCCTAGGTTTTGAAAGTCAGAACAAGAAAGTTACCCCTATCCTACCTATGATGGATAGTGATGATGAATACATACCCAATGTGCAAAATCAACAAGATAGGTGTGAATATTCGGTCCCTTCCATCAATCTCCTCTGAGGAGATTTAGATACTACAGTCGACAATCCAACAGTTTCAGAACTAGAACAAGAACAATCCACTATTGAAGATCATGTTGAGGATCCTATTCAATACACAAATGGCATTCAAGAGGGTGTTACCCTTGGTGACATCAATACTTCTATGTCAAGGCCTAAAAAATATGGTTGGTGTAAACATCCCAACCGGGATTCAGATATGGACTCACATGAGTATGAGTGGGAAACTCTTTCTAATTGTTCTACAGTTGACATGGACATTGCTATTGTCCATACATATAGTTCCCAATCTAAGGTAGCTAATGACTCTAGTGTAGGACTAGAGAATTGGAATCCATGATTCGCTTTAGTGGATGATGCTTCGCTTAGTAGGATAAGTCCTGATTTGGGTACCTTAGAAGGATACTTGACGGATCCTAACTCTGTGATATCACCTGAGATGATGTCATTCACATACACAATATTGAACCATTCATTGACCTACCCCTTTCCAATGCTCACTTAATTGATTGGTCTCAGTGCTATCAAGAGCCTCAGCTCCTAACTTTTCAAAATGACTATGAAATAGCATGCTACCTAAATGCCCTTGAACCTATAGACTCTTCCACCAGTTAACCAACTACAAGTATGATAGAACCAGATATCAAGTACCTTAGTCATAAAATGAAAAGAAAAGAAAAAAGAATAAGAGTTCTGATGGCGAAAACCACTATGTGGCGGTGTCAGAACCTAAAAAAGTAAAAATAAAGGACGTATCCGAGGGTGAAAACCTCTCTGAGGCACTTAAGGATGAGGTACTTGATCATCTTCCAAGCTATTTTCAGGACAGGTCTACAGTACTTGTTGAGCCTACATAGCCAATTAATCTGAATACACCAGAGGCTCCACAAATTGTGCATTTAGCTCAGTCTCTATCAACACAAGAAAAAGAGGCATATACCAAGTTCCTACAAAGAAAGAAAATTAATTTTTCTTAGACTTACTCAGACATGCCAGGATTGGACACTAGTCTCATTATGCATCATTTGTCCATAGCTCCAGGAATCAAACTAGTAAAATAGAAATTGAGGAAAATGCATCCTCACATAGCTCTTCTCGTCAAAGCTGAATTAGAGAAGCTCCTGAGTGCAGGATTTATAAGAGCCATTGATTATGCTGAATGGATATCCAATATTGTACCAGTTTCAAAACATGACAAGTCCAGTCATGTTTGCATAGACTTTAGAGATCTTAATAAAGCATGCCCAAAGGATGATTTTCCACTTCCAAACATAGACATGATAGTGGACATGACCACGGGCTATGAGATCTAATCTTTGATGGATGGCTTTTCTAGGTATAATCAAATCAAAATAGCTCCTGAAGACCAAGAGAAAACTGCATTCACTTGTGCATGGGGAACCTATTGTTGGAATGTCATACCATTTGGATTAAAAAATGCCAGAGCTATATATCAAAGAGCTATGACTACTATTTTCCATGACATGATGCATAAGAACATGGAAGACTATGTGGATGACACCTTGGCAAAATCTAAGAAAAGGGATACCCACCTTGCAGATTTGGAAGTAATTATAGATCGTATGGAATAGTTTCAACTCAGATTAAACCCAAAAAAGTGTGCATTTGGAGTTACCTCTGGCAAACTCTTAGGATTTATTATTTTAGCTAAAGGAATAGAGGTGGACCCAGAAAAAGTTCAAGCAATAATGGATATGCCACCTCCCACAAACATCAGTCAAATGAGGAGTCTTCAAGGATGCCTTCAGTGTATAAGGAGGTTTATTTCACAACTGGCCGATAGAGCTCAACCCTTTAATAAGACTTTTCATAAAGGGGTTAAATGTGTCTGGAATGAGGAATGTCAGCAAAGCATGGATCAAATCAAATAGTACTTGACTAATCCTCCAATCTTAATGCCTCTTATCCCAGGAAAACCACTTATATTATATGTCTCAGCAACAAAATCTTCCTTGGGGGCATTATTGGCTCAACTTGATGATACTAGAAAAGAAAGAGTCATATATTATATCAGTTGTACTCTTGTGTCATATGAGGTTAACTACACTAGTATTGAAAAATCTTGCCTAGTAGTGGTGTTTGCTTCCCAAAAGTTGTGACATTACATGCTTGTGCATACAATACACCTCATTGAAAAAATTTATCCTCTAAAATACTTTCTCAATAAGGCTTCTCTCATGGGTAGACTTGCTAAATGGATGATGATTATTTCAGAATTTGACATAGAGTATGTTGAGCGTAAGGCTATAAAAGGACAGGCCATTGCAAACCAATTGGCTGATTTTCCAATTCAAGACAGTATACCCATTCAAGTTGAATTTCTAGAGGAGCACATAATGTACATGATTGAAAGAACATGGAAGATGTTCTTTAATGGCTCTTTCATGCAAAATGGTTCAGACGCAGGAGTGTTCTTTGTTTCTCCTCATGGGTACATAATTCCTAAGTCTTACAAACTATTATTCCCATGCACAAATAACATTGTTGAGTATGAGGCCTTAACAAATGGACTAAAAATGGCTATGGAATGGGGAATTACAGAGCTACACATTTATGGGGATTCACAATTGATTATCAACCAAGTTAATGAAGAATATCAAACAAAGGATGACAAACTGATACCCTACAAGAAGATGGTTGATTCATTGCACTGATACTTTACCTTTGTTACATTTCAACAAATCTCTAGAGTAGAGAATAAAGCAGCTGATGCTATGGCTACATTAGCTTCACTTCTTCAGCTAGAACAACATGAGTCCAAATTTGAATTCCTAGTGGAAGAGCTACATTACCCTATTTTTGACTCCTTAGAAAGCCATGTCATTTGTACCTTGGTTAGCCATGAGTCATCCTGCTATGGTGCCATTCATTCATATCTCCATGATGACATTATTCCCGAAACCTTCAATCATTTTTAAAGAAGAAACCTTGTTCGTAATGCCTCTCACCATACCCTTATCTCTAGTGATCTACATAGGAGGGGTTTAGATGGGACACTTCTTAGGTGTTTAGAAAAGGATGAGTCCAACCAAGCGTTAGTTGACATTCACGAGGGCATTTTTGGAGGACATTCTAATGGTCTTGCCATGGCCTAAAGGTTTCTTAGGGTAGGGTACTATTGGCCTACCATGCAAACAGATGTAGTAGCTTTTGCTAAATCTTGTGAAAAGTGTCAGAAACATGGAAACCTGATACATGCTCTAGGTAGGGAGCTTATTCCTTCTATTTCTCATTGGCCATTTCAGCATTGGGCCTTTGACCTTGTTGGGCAGATTCATCCCAACTCATCAAGTGGACACAAATTCATTATTACTGCTACTGATTACTTTACCAAATGGGTAGAAGCTGTCCCAATTTCTGTTGCCTTTGGCAAGATAGTTTCTCTGTTTATTTTGAACCATATCATCTGTCAGTATGGAGTGCCTTTTGAAATAATCACTAACAATGGAGGTCAGTTTAAAAATAAGGACCTTAAACATCTCTACAAGAAATTCAAGATAAAACAACATTGGTCCTCCATTTACTTCCCGCAAGGAAATGGACAAGCAGAGGCTTCAAATAAGACCATTCTCAAAATCCTCCATAGAACAGTTCACAAGAATGGTAGAGATTGGCACCTACAGATAAATCCAGCCTTGTGGGCCTATAGAATGAGTATTTTTACTCCGATAGGGGCTACACCTTTTCTTATGGTGTTGAAGCAGTGTTACCTTTAGAGGTAGAGATCCCTTCACTTAGAGTCTCTCTCAAAGGTTTAGTGACAGATGAAGACTACCGCGCCATGAGGTTGCAGGAACTAGAACTTCTAGAAGAAAAGCATAAAGCATCTTTTGATCACATGAGAGTTTACCAAAAGCGTATGTCCAAAGCATTCAACAAGAAGGTTTTCCCTAGAGAATTTCAAGTGGGGGATTTTGTCCTACAAGAAAACCCTAAGAACCAACAACATAGAGAACAAAAGGGCAAGTTTGAACCTAATTGGCTTGGGACATACATTATCACTATTGCTTTTGGTATAGGTGCTTACTTACTATCTGATGAGAAGAGAGAGCAGCTCCCTGATCCTATCAATGTGTTGCACCTAAAGAAGTTCTATTCATGATGCCTATTCTGTCTGGGGGCATCCTTTGTACATACTTATTGATCCTGAAAAAATTCCAAAAAAAGATTCATATATGATGCTGAAAAAATCCTAAAAAGCATATGAAGTCCTGAAAAAGATACAAAAAAATCAAAAAATTCAAAAAAATTCAAAAAAAATAGAAAAAGTGCCTTGGTGAAAACCTAGAAACAAGCACCTTGGTAGCAAAAATACAAAAAAATTGAAAAAAACAAAAAATTCTCCAAGTGGTGAAAACTTGGAAATAGGTGCTACTTGAGGCCTTTGCACCCTTGTCTTTTAGCATGCATCCTCGACACTTAGCCTTTCTCCATCATGCCTTGACCTTGTTGCCTTGGTTTGGAATTTGTCTTTGTCCTTGTCTAGGGGGCATAACTATGTTAGCTTTGGTCTCTAGGATGCATTTGTTTTTAGGACATCTTGCAAATGATGTTTTTCAACACCACCCAAATAGTGTTTTTCAACACTACCCTAGCGTCAAGTGTTTCTCAACACTTATTAGTTATCCTACCCTACAATTTAGCATGATATGATATTTCCATTGGCAGATGCGATACTCAAAGATTGATTCTATGACCTACACACATGCACTTAAACACTTGAATCATTGAGACTTGTTTGACTTTGTTTTCCTTGTGTGTTGTCTATGATGATTTCTTTGATGAGTGTTCTCTTCCTATGATATTTTTTCAATGATGCATAGCCAGAAGACTGAGGGCATGAGGACATGTTTTATTTCTCTTTCTACTTGTGGGTATATTTTGTTGGTCCTAATTGTCATTAGCATTTATGCTTGATCCACTTGACACCTAGGATCTACAAGGTATTATCCTTGACTGTTTTATGTGAGTGCATGCTTATAGCCATCTTGACCTTCTTATGTCCTGATGCAAACATAATCTCGCTATAGAAAACTTAGGTAATCTCACTGCACTAGTCATCTTGACCTACATGTCTTTGGTGCCTAGGTGGGATTTCCACATTCGATCTGATATATATCATATTCATATACCCATAGTCATACTAGTGTGTATTGTATGATCTTGCAATGCTACTAATAAAGCTCGATGATGATTATTATATGTCTATTAGCGTTGTGACCTTGCAAGTCAACCACTTTTCATAGTAGCTTGCATTCTTAGGTTCATGTTACATTTTTTTCGCACTTTTCATATGGAGAGAGCTCTCATTTTATCTTTCATGGACTAGTTGGTCAACTGCGTGCACCTTTCCTATTCTCGATCATGTCTTTCGCTCCTTGTCTTTAAACATCACATCCTATTTCCTATCATCACAAGGGGTTAATCTTATCAGCATATCTATATAAAAAAGAGATCATTTTCAGAAACATGATTCTATATCATACACATGATAATTAAACATACATCTATGAAAGAGAATATACATGACCATTTATACCATACATTTTGAGCAATATGACAAGACAATATAAAAATTGATACATCCATCATAAGTGAGACAATAACATAGATACATCGTAAATCCAATAATCTCATATATGAATGTCATAGTACAATATACAATATGGGATCCCAAAATCTAGATCAAAGTCTCATGATATGTCTACAATATCTAAACACCTAAGACCTAAACCTAGGACTTGCTAGCACCATCATGTGGAGCTAGTGGAGGAGGAGGTGGTGCTACTTCCTTGTCTAGTACCATATCCAACATCCCTACCCTCTAAGAGTATGTCAGTGCTCTCTGACCCTCTGGAACAACCTGAAGATAGAGCCCATGATAGTATGCAGCTCTCACTACCTCCTGTCAGATCTCTAGTGCATCCGCCTGTGCTTCCCTCTCTTGGCATGCTATCTCTACCCTAAGATTAGATAGTTGTTGATCTCTCTCTGCCCTCAGATCAGTCAACTACTACTCTCTAACAACTATCATGATCCTAAGCTATTGCATCTCTATCTCTAGAGCCTGTATCCTAGCTCTCAGGTCCTCTCCTCCTGCAGGCTGATCCTGCCTAGCCTCTACCTATTGGCGAACTGATCTTGCTGCATCCTCACTCTCATCAGCAAAGCTTCATCCCTGTGACCATTTTTGGCCACCTAATTGAGAGCCCTCCCCTATCTCCCTCACTCTCCCTCTCCCTCTCCCTCCACCATCTCCTCCATCCTTGTTGTCATCATCATCATCCCCCTGAGCTACTAGATGTGCATCTGGAACTGTGAGTCAAGGGAAGGGAACCCTCCGCCACTCTTCTCTATAGGCTGCATCAACTCTTGCATCTGCCATGTCTGGGAGATAGTCCCAAGGCTCTCTCTGGATTGCATCTATATCTTGTACTACCTGCTGGTAATCCAACATCGATAGCCAACCCTAACCCTCCTCATCCCTAGCCCGGGTGTATGTAGTCATCTCAGTCAATACTCGCTGCTGCAACCCAAACTACCTCCATACTCGGCTAATCAAAAACCTCTCCACAATCTTTATATGCCACCCTACTAGTGGCAAGCTGTATAGCATATAACTAAGCTCATCCTCTACATCTCCCCATACCTCCATAGCCCTGTATGGCCTCCACTAGAATGAAGTCAACTCATCCAATATTCTCCTATAGTACATCACATCCCTGCTATGAGGCTATGATAAGAATCTTTCATACCTATAAATGAAGGGACGTCTCCTCTCCCTCAGCTATACTCGGGGGCATACCATAGAGATGTACTCCCATGCCCACACCTATGCTAAGATCGCATTGTATGGCCATGTCCTACTATCATGATAAATGATCTCATGTAGCTCGTGGTACATGTCTGCTAGTATGGTCGGGCCCCATGCCATCCGATGTGGGTGTGCTACTAGATCCACTAACAATCTACCCCATCCCAATGGAAAACCCTTCTGACTCCTATCATTGATAAGGTCTTGTGCAATAATGGATGCCATAATGTAAGGTACTGGGAAGTCCCTACCAAAATCATCCATCAATCGGTCCCAGCTGACGTGTCTATCTATAATGGTGACATCCTGGAACATGCCCTGGATGGCCCGCCGTCCTTCGATAGCATCATGATCATAGTATACATGTGTCATCAAAAATCATGTTAGTTTCTATTATATGGAAACTTCACATTTATGACTATCTATAAACATGATTATACTTACAGGATCACCATGGCTAGGCACTCGGAGAATCTGATAGACGTCCTCCAGTGTGATTGATGCCTCTCCAGTATGTAGATGGAAGGTGTTGTGCTTTCTATGCCATCTCTCGACTAGCATAGTCAACAACCCATGGTCCGCTCGAATGTAGGGTAACTGTAGCAAGTACCCAAAGCCCATAGCCCTCAGATCTACCTTGCCCAAATCATCCAGATCTCAGAAAAATTGTAACCCCGTCACCTTCGGCACTCTAATGAGTAGCACCAGAAAGACCTCCTGCAAACCATTAACCCCAGCTAGATGTAAGGACATATCATGATGGATGTCTAAGCAATCAGTACAAAACATCTTAAAAATTAAACATTGTCTAGACCCATGTTATTTTGCTCAAGAACACTAAAACATGTCAAAATTTTACACTGGGTGATACTATTTTTTGCTAAAGTATCACGCGATACTTTTTCTAATAACAATGCGATAATATCTTCTTGTGCGATACTTTGCATAGGATCACGCGATAGTTCACCAGTTATCATGTGATACTGGCTTACATACCCACGTGATACTATATGGACCTACAAAGTATCACACGATAGATACTCTCAAAGGGGGTGATACTTGTAAAGTATCACGTGACTTTTCACCTAAGTCTAAAAATTTAAAATTTAAAAATCTTTAAAACATGTTTTAAAATGCATTAAATGCTCATAATGACTAAAAAATGGGCAAGTTTTTCTGAAAACATACTGGGGCACCATACTATGGAGGTCGGTTGTGCAACTGGGAGCGCTCAAATCAATGATTGTGAACTGGAACTACTCCTTGCTGGGCCATTTTTCTCTCTCTGAGCTCTAGATATTCTCAAATTGCAATAAGACAAATGATTTTTGAAAATGACCTTTTTACCCCTTATATAGCATTTTGACTTTTTGACCTAATTTTCAAAACACCTCAGGATTGTGTGAAAATTACACCCCTACCTAATTTCGACGTCCTGGATCCATTTTCAAACTCGAAATCAAAATCTGAGTTCATCTTGTGTGTGTGAAAATTATACCTGATCTGTAAACACAACACTCAGTAAAACATTAGAGGTTAGTGATAATCAAAATCGTGCAAAATTGAAAGCTATCTAACCAAGCGATTTACTGCCTTCTAATAGGTGCAAGATTAATGTTCTCAGATTGTAATCAAGATCAGTGACCTAGACGACACCTAAATGAAGGATTTGAATGCAATTCTAGATATGGAATAAATGCAATTAATCTATATTTTTGATATTTTCTATGCAATAAGAATGATAAAAACTGATATGATATGAATGCTATTGAAAACTGATATGCTATGAATCTAACAATGATATGTAATATGAATGCAAAAATAAGATTGATCTCACAAAGATGTCGATTCGCAAGAGCTTTGATTCTTCAATTCCAATTCTCCAGCGTGATTGTGCAAAATATGAGATGATTTGTGAAGAGCTGAGCCTTTAATTTATAGAAATCCAGGGCTTTGGAGGTGCATGGGAAAAAGCTATAAATCACTCAAATAACTCAACTTGATTTTTGAGTTATTTTTAAATAAAAGATAATTAACTCACAAAAACATGCAAAAGCTAAGTTTTAACTCAAAATAGAGTTTAGCTTTAATTGATAATTGATAGTTGTTTTCTTTTATGATTGTGCATGTTTTATTTATGAATTAATTTAATAATAAAGTGATTTATTTCCAACTTAACTGCTTTTAAAAATAAAACAATTGATTTATGGGTTAATCAATTATTTAATCAAACTTTTATTAAAAATTATGTTATTAAATAATGACAACTTGCTTTAATTAATTAAATAAGAATTTAATCAATTATTCATATGATATTAGATTTATTGTCAAAATTAAATAATACAATTAATAATAGATATAATTAAATTTAATTACACAATTAAGTGGCAAATATTAAATCTAATTAATTAAATATGAAAATATTCAATTAATCAAACTTTAGGATAAATGTGATTTATTGCCAAATAATTATAAAATTAAAGATAATTAAGATAATTAGGAATATTACTAGGAATATTCTCCGATGCAAAATTTAAGATAATCAATTAGATTTGATGATGTTTAGATGTGCCTTAGATTAGGACTTTGATGTCGATTTCATATGATTTGATGATATAGGAGGTTAATGAACTTATAGCCCATTTTTGGGGTATTACATTTTGCCCCTCTTTGAATTACTGTGTGAAGCGCAGTGGTTCAAAGATAGTCTGTGTTTGATAAAGATATGAAACTGATTCAAAAGATAAACCGATCTCAAGATAGAAACCGATTGAAAGATATTGAGATAGAAGTTGATTGATATTGAATTTATATGGAGATAATAGGTCTTGAATGACCAAAGATAATGTTCACTGTAGAAGCAAATGAACCTATTATTGCGAAAAAGTGTCAAAATGCCTGATTCTGAACCTTAGGATTGATAAGAAGTGAGTGACCCGTTCTAGACTCGATTGTCTTAGCAGAACTAGCAGGTATCACATCCGAATCCTTTAGTTGCCGAAGAACCAAGGAAATAACATTATGATCTGATGGTTGCAAAAACTGATACAGATTACAAGATTAAGAGAATACCAGATTGATATGGATTGATGAATCTGATATGCCCCAAGTGATGATAGATTTTCCCCGAGCGATGAGGACTTTTGATGAATCAATAACTAGACGTGATTGTTTGTCTTGATCATTGATGAAAGATATTGATAGACTTGATCGATAGAATTTGATTTACAGACTTTGAATGATGTGCAATACCATGCCCCCTTCAGGATTAAAATTGAAATCTGATAAGAAAAGTCAGCGTTGATAGTTTAGAAGCATGTTAATTGATCTGAGAAGTGGTTATTTACATCCGAGAATGCATTCTGCATTGTTGGAAGGTCCCAAAAGACCAAGTTTGACTAGGTTTGACCATGAGTTGACCATGGTTGACCAAGTTGAAATTTTGATAGTGTGATGTAAGATAATCAGTTAAGTTGAATACTAGATTTCTGTGATGATTAAAGGTCGAATATGCAAGTAGTTAATAATATGAATGATCTCAGATTTGAATTTTGATCCCGAAAAAGGATTCTACTTGCTATTTCATTGGAGGAACCTTCGTGTGAGATTCAGCTCTTGTTAGACTTGAAGATGCGATTTGAAGAATCATTTAAGCATTGAAGTTCGTTTAATCATTGTGAGATCATGTAAACATGCAAAATGCAATGAGACATGCAAAATAAAATGCAACCTAAGACCTAGGACCTAGTCACTGATCATGTGTCGATTTGTTATCATCATTGAACTTTTAGGTAACCGGATAAATCAATACAATGCCCACTAGCCATGAAACCATAGACATATGAATATCGATTTGTATGTGCAAGAATCAATACAACACCCACTGGTCAAACAACCATGGACATATGAATATCGATTTGCATGTGCAAGAATCAATACAACACCCACTGGTCAAACAACCATGGACATATGAATATTGATTTTAGTTGTTGAATGTCGGATTAGATATAAGCATCAAGGCACAAACGCCAGGATGACCTGAATATCTTGTCCATTTTGATATAGCAATTTGTACAAGCATCAAAACATAAACATTGTGATGACCTGAGTATGCCTTGCATTACAAACACATCAAACAGTCAAGAGATCATTCTAAATCCAATGTGAATTACCCGTAGTGACCCTTTATCGTTCACATCCTTAGGCAAGATTGCATTCCACAGTAGGAGAAAGAACTTACTCAAAAAGATAATAGTTAGATCAAACTTCCTTGAATTGTCTGGGTATCAATGGTTGAGGTACGCATGGCCATCCAATTTGAGATAGAGGCTCTTACAGTCGGACACCATTTCAATCCAGAAGTTCCAAAGATGTTAGATTTTCACATACAAGCAGAAGACAAAGAAAAGATTATGCCCCCAGTCATCACTCTCTAAATCCTATAAAGGACATCATCGAAGAGCTCGAAGGGACATAATATGCAAAAATCTCAATGCGAATCAGTAAGCCTACAAGGAGATAAAAGCATGAAAAGCACAGATTGTTTTCAGTTGAGTTTTGATGTTTGATTGTTGTTGATGCAAAATCCTTTCTGGAGATGAGACTAACTGACTGACTCAACTTGAAGCTTCAAAGGACTCTGAGTGGATATGACACGTCTAAGATACATTTGAGGCTATAGGATATGACATTGATTGCCCCCAAGTTTGAACATTGATAGGATACAGACGCTTGAGCTGATTGGTGTACAGGCCGACTTATTGAAACTGAAAATGCAGAAACAAACCGGGAGATATGTAAAAACTAAAGCAAGACTGAAAGCTGGGAAAGACCAAGATTGTGCTGATAGATGGAGCATTTTGGAACAAGTGGTGCCCGTTTGCCGAGTTTTCACCATCTTGGTAGAGATTCTATTTTTGCTACTGAGGTGCTTGTTTTCAGGTTTTCACCAAGGCACTTTTTTTTTCTTTTTTTTTGTTATTTTTTATTTTTTCAATTTTTTTGTACTTTTGATATTTTTTGATTTTTTTGTAAATCATCAAGGAACCTATTGCTAGGTTTTCACCAAGATATTCATTTTTTCAGGACTTTTTCTGATTTTTAAGATTTTTTTCAGGACATTTACCAAGCACTGAATGCCTTAGGCATAGAATTTCTTTAGATGGAGAACGTTGATTGGTTCTCGGAGCTGTTCTCCTTTAGTCGTTGAGAGTTGATAGGCACCAGAGCCAAAAGTAGCAGTGATTACAAAGGGACCTAGCCAGTTGGGTTCGAACTTCCCCTTGCGTTCTCGATGTGATTGATTTTTAGGATTTTCTCTCAACACTAGATCGCCAACCTAAAATTCTCTATGTCTGACTTTCTTGTTGTAGCCTCTAGACATTCTTTTCTGATACACTCTGAGATGATCATATGCTGCTTGCTTGCGCTCATCTAGTAATTCAAGTTCTTGTAACCTAGACACTCTGTAGTCTTCATCAGTGACAAGTCCATGCATTTTGATTCTGAGTGATGAGATTTCAACCTCAATAGGCAGTACCGCTTTTGACCCATAAACTAAAGAAAAAGGTGTAGCCCCAGTAGGTGTTATGATACTTGTTTTGTAGGCCCATTCTGATACTTGTTCTGATACTGGTTCTAATACTGGTTCTGATACTGATTCTGATACTAATTCTGATAATTGTTCTGATACTGGTTCTGATATTGATTCTGATACTGATTCTAATAATTGTTCTGATACTGGTTCTGATGCTTGTTTTGATAATTGATATACTTGATAGTATCTTTTTCCATTGCAAACTCCCAAGCAAGATCATATCATGCAGTCCCAATGTCTAGCAAGGTGGAGAACAAGAGGGATTAGCAAGCTGGTGGAAGAGATGGAAGATAAGAGAATGAAGGAAAATGAAGGGAAGAAATCCTCAAGGGAAAACTCCTCAAGAATACTCAAGCTAGGGAAAAATTTTCATGTAAAGTGCATTTGGACAAGCAATGAAAGGCCAGCATAGGATATAAGTCACAAAAGTGTACTGCCAAAGAAGGACAGGATGCAATCCAAAGGAGTAGACATGTCAAGAGGCTTCATAGCACCGTGTTTTACTCTTTCTTTCTTAGATCAAGACCAAAGGGGAAAAGGATGGCGACAGGTGAAAATGAATGGAGGAAGATAAATATGAAGGCTAAATAGGAAGGGATTGAAAGCAAGATCATCATCAGACAACTCACAAAATAGCCAAATGCTTGTGTATAGATCAACATTGTCAAGATCAAAGAGAGAAGATGAAATGGATGAAATATGTAGAAGAACTACGCATGATGCCTGATTGCCAGGTTTTCATCATGGTACTTATCCAAGGCGCCACAAGGGAGTGGTTTTCACCTTAGGATGAAATTTTTTTTTTTTACTTTTGCTACCAAGGTGCTTGTTTCCAGGTTTTCACCAAGGCACATTTTTAATTTTATTTTATTTTTTTAAATTTCTTTTTTAGAAGAAGGCAAGCTTTTAGATAATGCTCCTTGAAAGGACAAACCATGATATGCCAAGGATTCAAAATGATATGCTCAAAGATGCTGATAGGGAAAGGGAGATCGAAGAGAAAAATGGAGGATAGAGTTTTATGTAAAGCAAGTGAGGTTGGAAGATAGGAGGAATAGGCAAGTGAGGAAAAATGATAGGAGGTAGAAGGATAATGCATGGAAGGATTGTGAAAGGGTAGATGGAAAGGAAGGCAAGATCAATGTAAACACACACCTTGAAGGGTGGTGAGAGGGTGGAGGAAACATGAATGAAGGAATACGTGAAGGAATATGGTGAATGGATAGCAGAGGTTGAGGTTTGGGCGCATGAAATGGAAGAATATTTTTGGAAGAAGATGTGGTGGAAGCCTTTGGAAGCTTGAATGTCAATTTCACTTTTTTTTCAACACCAGACTCTTTCAAGAGAGACTTTGGAATCCATATAGTCGTAGGCTTTTTATTTCCTTTTGATGATTTAGAGATAATATCTTCAATGATGGATTTTGGAACCCATACTTGTCTTGTAATTTTTTTCTTAGATATCTCTTTTGACTTTATGTTTCCATGTCTATTAGAGGAGACATGGTGATCTTTTTTTCATGGATTCTTGTATTGCTTCTTTTTCTTGTATTGAACATTCAAGTTACTTCCAAAGGACTTGGGACTTGTGGAAGAAGGAGGAGGATATGACTGGTTTAGATGGGTGGGTGGATGAAAAGGATTCAAGGGTATGCATCTATGTTGATCTTGAGGAAAGATGGGAGATGGAGGTATGTAAGGACCCAAGATGGATGGTGAATTAGGAGAGTTAGGAGGGGAAAGTGAAGGGACATAGGGACCCAAGATGGAAGGAAGGTATGAAGATCTTTGTAGTGGTGGAAGAGGTCCAAGGATGGAAGTGGAAGATGCAAAAGGATAATCAATAAGTTCATCAGCATCTATATGACAACCAAGGATATCAACATCTTTAGAGTGAGCATTAGAATTTTCAATAGAATCATGGACATTTTGAATATGAGCATTTTTTTTGATAGGATCATTCAAAGCTTGTGAAGACTTAGGAAGAGTAGAAAGTGGAAGTGAACATGGAGTGGTAGAACAAGAAGATGAAAGACTTTGATCTTGACAAGGATCTTCGGATAGCATAAGCACATAATTTTTCTCTTGTTTTTCAATAGGCTTAACATTGGAAGGAACACCATTTTTACCAACCTTAATGGAAGTATCATCTTTGGAAAGTGCAAGCGTAGTAAGGTCATTTTGATTGTCAATAAGCTCATTAGTGTAAGTAGTAGCCTGATCTTGCTTAAGAGAAGACTTAAGACATGGTGGAATGTATGAAAAAGGGGGTACAGGATCAAAAGAACCCTGAGGCAGATAAGAGACATTGGGAAAAGGAGTGGATGACATGGAGGGTTCTTGATCTTGATCTTTCTTTATGTTCTTTTCTTTATCATTTTTAGAGTCCTCTTGACATGGAGCCACTTCTAAGGACAAGGAAGCATGTTGGGATTGTATGGATGACTTTGGAAGAGATGGTGGAGGACTAGCTGAAGTAGGGATTATAGCATATGAAGGCTTAGGCTCTTTAGATTTATCATTATTGAAAGTCTTTGCAGCCAAGTGAAGGTTAGCTTGAGTTTCTTTAAGAGGTAGCCCTGAGGGATAACTATAGGGAACCACATGAAAAGTATCAGGGCTTGTGTCAGATGAAGGTTCTGTGAAAGATTTGAAAGACTCGTAAGCTTTAGGAAATGTATGGGTATTGGAGGAAATAGGGGATGGAAGGGAACCATCACCAAACAAAGGTTCAACATTAACATGATCTTGCTTGAGAGTGTAATCTTTATTTTCAGTTGGAGAGTTCTGAGAGGAGAGATCCTTATAGTATTGACGTTTCAAGCTAGCATGATGTATTTTATAGTCCTCAGCAGTAGTAGATGGATCATCATCAAGGTATTGTCCACAAAAGCCATCAAAATCTCTTTCAAAATCAGAATCATATGGATCACCATCACGATCTATCCAATGTGACGGCCCATTTGTAGTAAGCAAGAATGAACGATGAGGAGGACTCTTAGGAACAGAGGTGTCATAGGTATCATTACATTGTCTGTTGTCATAGTCATCATAGTCTTCAAAGCTAGATGTGTCACTCTCCATGGAAGAGGTATCATATTGCTCAATTTTTTTTGGGGGGCATGGTGACATGTACAAATCTTTATCAAATGGAAAAGAGTATAGAGGTTCCTTTTCTTTCCCAAGTTTGTCAAGCTGGACTTGCATAGCATGTATCTATTTCATTATAGTGGCGATCAGAGCTTCTTCCTCTTGTTTATTGATTCTTTGAGACATGTGTACTGATTCTCAATAGCTATTGCTCTATTCCTGACACAATGATATTTTTGACAGATTCTGGAACTAGGCTGGAAACATTGGATATCTTGCAATTTGACAATTTTTGACAACTCTCCCAAATTTTTCCAAATGAAACTCTGCAGACTCGTACAACACTGGGTAGTCTATGAAATGATAGTTGCTAAACTCGTACGACAGTTGGGTAGTCTATGAAATGATAGTTGCTAAACTCGTACGATAGTTGGGTAGTACTGAAATGACACTTGACAAAACTCGTACGACTTTTGACTTCCTGAAATGACTTTTGACTCCAGTGTAGATTTTACGTCAATTTTTGCAAAATGTAAGGTCTTCAGTTTTGGATTGTTTGCAAATTGTATTGTCCAGATTTTGAAAGTTATACCAGATTTGATCATTTTTAATAGCCAAGTAGATAAATAAGCACGCAAAATAGCAAGCAAGTGATTCCAAGCACGTCTGAAAACAATGAACAAGGGCAAAAGCAACCTTGCGCATGAACAATCAAGTGACCAAATTGTGCTAATCCCTGAGAGTACTAATTGTGTATGTTCTAAAAAAGTTTTGCAATAACGCACATATACCTGAAAGTGAAAAATTGGCCTCTCTAGGGTTTTTAGTAATGGTTTGACTCTGCAACTTTTATGATTCAAAGGGGTGAACTCCAATCCCGGCGCACCAGGGTTTTGACACAGTCCGAGAACTTAATCTTCAAGAGCTGCTAGGGAGATCTGACAACCCAACAATGAACCATACCTGTGGAGAGTTCTTCCACAAGGACATTTATATAGCGGTTGTCACTACCATGGCGAAAATGGCTATTACCGCTTGAGGTTCCGTCAATGCAGTTTGCCCTGTGAAGGGATTGTCCGCTACGGTTAACCCTCTCTAAAGATGACTCACAATAGTATACCACAAGGAGACTTGGCTCCAGATTCAAGGTTTTGACACCTCTTCACTTTTAACCCAAACAAAGCAAGCAGATTAATCCGACACGCTAAGACAAAGTTTTGTTCCACCAAGGTCTGTGATATCAACTCCACGTGATCTATCAACCTCTCCAGGGAGAGAATGTATCAATCAATAAGAGAAGACGCACTAACCAATTTTGATTCACCAAAGCTCGTGATATCAACCCCACGTGATCTATCAACCTCTCCGGAGAGAGAATGTGTCGATCAATAAGAGAAGACTCACTAACTAAGTTGAATGTGAAACGCACTAAGTATCCTCCCTACCTACAAGGATTCTATCATCAAGAAGGATTTTGCTAGGAATCCAATCTCTCAAGAATCACAAATAGTGTTCATAGGGCCTAATTACTATGTGAGCACAGATGTATGTTCTGAAAGTAAATCTACCAAAAGCATCCAAAAAGTAGAAAGAGGAACACTTAACGTTTAAAGCGAATATGAGATGAGTCCACAAGGTGGAACACTTAACACCTCACACAAGCTAAAAATGAGTCCACAACTTAGAAAACAAGCGAGTTCCTAAAAGCACAAAAGGGTTGCCAAGTGGAACATTTAACGCTTCTGTCCTGTTGACCCCTCCCCTTTATGGCGCTGAGATTGCAACCACGGGGTGGAAATGAGGGGCCGGCGGATTAGCGAGTCCAATAACCCAAGATAGCAATCAAGATCAATCACAAGTATTCTAAGACTACTTAATGAATCCTTAAGGGTTCACAACCTAGTATCAATTATGCAAGTGTGTAGAAATAGATCAAAAGCATGAAAAGATGCACACAAGCTTGACACATAAGAGATTTATTTTAAGTCCCAAATCAAAATATTATTAGATGAAGGAGAATACTTGGGATCCTTGCAACGTGCTTAGTAGATTTTACTTGATTTTTAGCAATTTTTGTTGAGCTTTTCCATGCAAGCAAGTGACGAACTCTCCAACAAGCAAACAAGCAAACAAGATATGCAAAATATATTCAACTTATGAAAACCATAGGGTTAGCTCTAAAAATAAATTATTATCAATAATAATAACCAGCAATCAACCCAAATGACAACTCATATCATTCATTGAACCATGTAAAAAAAATAAGTGCATACCCATCACAAAACTTTATTTTTTTTTTTGCATTTGACCTAGTCAACAAGATATAATTTTTTTGATATGATTTTTGCCACAAAAATAGAAATTTAGAATAGAGACCCCTGCTAAAAAATAGAGAGCTTTCCAAAAATGCAAAAATTTTAGAAAAATCTCTTCATTTGTGCCCTAGAGACCCATTTTATCAAAACAGACCAGTTTTTGTAAATTGAATATTTGAGCTATGATATCATGTCCAAATTTAAAACAAAAAAAATGGACCCCCTATATAATTTAAAGAGCTTTCTGAAAATATAATTTTTTTTGAAAAATATGCTGATTTGCGTCAGATATTAATTTTTTCTATAATTTCAAGAAAACATTATTAAAAATTCAAAACATCTCAAACAATTCTAAATTTTTTACTGTAGCTTGCATGACATGTCATCAACCTGTAAAAAAAATTTCAGATGAAAATTCCAAGACGTTTGGGAGATAAAATTAACTCTTTGAAACTTTGGGGTTTTAGCTCCCAAAAAAATCAAAACCAGCATGCAAAGGTGGGTTGCCCCATGGTGGGCGCCAGAAATGTGTGTGTGAAAATTATACCTGATCTGTAAACACAACACTCAGTAAAACATTAGAGGTTAGTGATAATCAAAATCATGCAAAATTGAAAGCTATCTAACCAAGCGATTTACTGCCTTCTAATAGGTGCGAGATTAATGTTCTCAGATTGTAATCAAGATCAGTGACCTAGAAGACACCTAAATGAAGGATTTGAATGCAATTCTAGATATGGAATAAATGCAATTAATCTATATTTTTGATATTTTCTATGCAATAAGAATGATAAAAACTGATATGATATGAATGCTATTGAAAACTGATATGCTATGAATCTAACAATGATATGTAATATGAATGCAAAAATAAGATTGATCTCACAAAGATTTCGATTCGCAAGAGCTTTGATTCTTCAATTCCAATTCTCCAGCGTGATTGTGCAAAATATGAGATGATTTGTGAAGAGCTGAGCCTTTAATTTATAGAAATCCAGGGCTTTGGAGGTGCATGGGAAAAAGCTATAAATCACTCAAATAACTCAACTTGATTTTTGAGTTATTTTTAAATAAAAGATAATTAACTCACAAAAATATGCAAAAGCTAAGTTTTAACTCAAAATAGAGTTTAGCTTTAATTGATAATTGATAGTTGTTTGCTTTTATGATTGTGCATGTTTTATTTATGAATTAATTTAATAATAAAGTGATTTATTTCCAACTTAACTGCTTTTAAAAATAAAACAATTGATTTATGGGTTAATCAATTATTTAATCAAACTTTTATTAAAAATTATGTTATTAAATAATGACAACTTGCTTTAATTAATTAAATAAGAATTTAATCAATTATTCATATGATATTAGATTTATTGTCAAAATTAAATAATACAATTAATAATAGATATAATTAAATTTAATTACACAATTAAGTGGCAAATATTAAATCTAATTAATTAAATATGAAAATATTCAATTAATCAAACTTTAGGATAAATGTGATTTATTGTCAAATAATTATAAAATTAAAGATAATTAAGATAATTAGGAATATTACTAGGAATATTCTCTGATGCAAAATTTAAGATAATCAATTAGATTTGATGATGTTTAGATGTGCCTTAGATTAGGACTTTGATGTCGATTTCATATGATTTGATGATATAGGAGGTTAATGAACTTATAGCCCATTTTTGGGGTATTACACATCTTGATAGTCAAAATTGCATTTCAATTTTTTTTCACACTCTTCTATGTAGTTGGCTAACCATTTGAGGCCTGATCCTTCGATCTTTGTTGGGGCACCTTCATTTCTTCACCCCCCATCTCTTTCAAACTCCTAGTCTATCATTCATTTTTATTCGCTTCATCTCTCTAAGGTTTGACTTCATCTTTTCAGTCAAACTAGGGCATGTCTCCACTACTTAATGGTTATCCTATCATCTTCAATCATGATTTCTAGTGCTTTGATCACGTTTATCAGTTTGTTGCTTCTCCTCTACCTAATTTTGATTTCAATTCTGAGAGGGCAGTACCTATCAGCTTTAATCTTTGATTCAACTTTATCATTCAATTCAGCTTGAGATTATTATTTTGAGACTTGATTATCACTTAACAACAATGGTGTTGATCTTGTCTTTTGATTCTTATCTCTTATTTTTAGACTTGACTATCACTTAATAGCAATGGTGCTAGTCTTGTCTTTCAGCTAGTTTATTTTTGTCCTGGCGTGTTCCCAGAATGATCACATGTCTAGATTGTTTTGTGATCCCAAATCGATCTCACACTTCAATTTCATTCTTTGGCTACATGTGTTCCCAGAATGATCACACATTAGCCAAAGAGGGGCAAATGTATGCCCCCTAAAATGGTCACCTAGACTTTGGGCCCCCATTCAACAATTTATCAAATCCCTGAATCAAGATTTTCAAAAATCAACATTTTATCAATTATATCAATTTCCTTGATCAAGTCCTATTTTATCATTTTCGCTTATTTTCCTTGGGCTAACCATTTTATCCTAAGTCTTTATTTAATTAAAAAGAATATTTCCTCCCTTTTTATTAAATAAAAAGCCCCCACTTTCCTCTTATCCTAAGTTTCACAAATAAAGCATTATTCTTATTTTATAAAAAGAGAAAAAGTACTTTTTGTCTTATATGGACACAAAAGTCAACCCTTATTTTCTCACTGGAGGAATCTTGTGCACATTGATTGCTCCACTTTCAATCTCCACCCTTGATTAAATCTTTTTCCTCTTAATCTCCATGGTCCATTCTTTCTCATTTCCTATAAAAGAAGAGCTCTCTTCCTCATTTTCATATGCATTTTTGAATACTAATGTTATGCTGGAGGTTTTCTAGGTCACTTTGGAGCTTTTGAAGATTTGGAGCATTCTTGGCTTTTGCATCTACATTTCATTCTTAGTTTCATTCATGCATAGTAGCTTCATGTTTATACTTTCATAGTTTAGATTTCCTTTCAAGCTTTAGAGTAACTCATCTAGTTTAACTAGGAAGGCTTGGTAATACTTGTACTTTCCTTTTTATAGCATAGCTTGTACTTTCATTTCCATAGCTTAGCTTACACCTCTCATTTCTAGCTTGCATATTCATCTTAATAAAGTTTGCATTTGCATTTCATAGTGATTCTTGAGATATTGGCACTCTTTCCCTTGTCTTCATTTGAATCTCTCATTGTGTGGTTGACTAGCAAGGTCATTAGCTTAATAGCTCCAGCTGAGAGAAAATTTTAGATAATCTTGCAACTCCATACATAGAGAGCTCTAGGTCACTTTCTAAGGTTTCTTATTCATGGATTCCCTTGGATATAATGACTTAGAGAAGTGCACCATTTGAGTGTGTACAGGTATGACTCGATCTGATCGTGATGATGTGTTATCACTATTTGGCACAATAAAATTCATCTTGCACCACTCAAATACATCATGAGAATTATTTATACAATATCCCTGATAGTCTATTTGATACTTTCTTAAAGCACGTTTGATACAAACTCCTGCACCATCATGCTCTCCCTTTCCATGTCCACTCTTAAAGAAACTCCAAATATGTAGTATCTTTCGGTATCGATGATATCTACATAGTATATAAAATGGCCTTGCTAATTAAAATTGTGATGCACATCCATCTGACCAAACAAAATGATTTTCAATTTTGATGCCTTTATTTTCCAAATATCAAAAAAATGTCTTAAAGCAATGCTCGACAAAATGTATGTCATGCTCTTTATCATCACTAATGTAAAAGTGATATTCTTTCTTTATGACTCGTGCTTCATATGTACTTTCAACACCATCCAAATCTAATTGTGCATGTCGATAAGACACATGTATCATGATATTCACCTACTCTGTATAGTAGTATTCTTCTTAAAGTTGTTATTTAGAAACAAAGGAGTAGTTCTCTGCAAAATCAACAACCGATAAAATTGTTCCAACTGGAAAAGATTCTTTTTGTATTTGGAATTGTTCTTTCTACCATTTAGCCAAACAAACATGACATATGTATGGTTGAATCAATTTACGAAAATTCTCCATAAATGTTGCAACAGGTATCTCGTCTTCTACATATTCCGACCTTGTTGATTCTTTCCTGACTTTTGTTTCAAACTTTATGTACTTGTATCTCTTACATTTTATCATCCTCATCATGTCAGTATCTTCAAGTCTCAAAGGAAATTTAGCCAAATCCCTACATGTTTGACAAGTTCCTCTTATGCAATCTATTTTAGGTATTTCATGATCAATTGATTTGTTACATAAGATTGATGTTATGAATTGGCTTGGACGTTTAGGAAAATCATTTTGAGAACCACCACTTTCTTCTATCATCTTTCTAAACCCTTGGTAGTAGATATCAAATTCAATATGATATCGACAACAACAAGTTTCAAAATATTTATTTATCTTTACAAAAAATGGCTTTAATCTTTCAAACATTGTTTGTCCAATCTTAATGTCAGGATTTGAGTTACAAAATGAGAGATACAATTCATGTTGTGTGGTGTCCAATGAATGTTTTGTGTGCTGTAAATATTCCTTAGGCCTAGTCCTCTTCTTGATAACATCTCTTGTATTTGGTGAAGGATGGGTATGATCAGTCCAAAATGACGTAACTAAGTTCCTAACTATTTCAATAATTCTATCAGACCGAGGAGCTCTACACATTAGTGCCCAATTACCTTCCAATGTAGTATCATCCAAATTGATTCTTCTTTTCAAATAGTGTGTCATTTTCTTCCTATTGTACCCGATCTGAGATGAAAGTGAATAAATTTGTCTTCTTTGGGACATGTTTTTATTTAAAATAGATGTCAGTATCACTCTTCTTGAAATGGACCTATCTGTAGATCTAGTTGTTTTTCCAATGGAATGCAAACCTTCCTTAACACTGTCAACAATATTTTTTTGTATGTTACTTGATTTTAACTTTTTCAAACTTGCATCTACACCCAACAATTTTAATGGCTTTTTTAACTCATCTTTAAGAAGTGTAATTGATAACAGTTGAGTTTTTTCAAGTGTACCAAGATTCTCAAATTGTTTCATTATTTACTTAGACTTTTTATTCAATGCCCTCTTCATAAAATTTATGGGTTGTTTACCATAATCTCTCAATTTTTCCACATCCATTTCAATTAAATGATCTATGCTTTTACAATTAATTTTTCTCTTCAACTGTTGGAGTTGACTATCATTCACATATGTTTCTTGCACTTCCACTGCAAATTAAAAAAATAAAAAAATCTTAATATCTCATCTTAAGGGGTCCTTCATGAAATAAGTATTTACAAGCTCTTGAACATGTCAAACCTATAATAATTTATACACTAATGAGAGAAACACATACTTATTTGACCTTGGGTTGATTCAACTTGTGATGCCCCTTGTCCAACATTTTCATCATCAAAGGCTACATGTACACAACAAAAACAATAACTTCTTAAGGGGAAAGACCCAAAATATATATTCACCAATAAGAGACTAAATTGAGATAGTGAGAGAGAGTCAGAGAGAGAGAGAGAGATGTGTACTTGTTTGATATTTTGAGAGTTGTGCTTATTGAGCTTGCGATGACCCTTCTCCAACTTCTGAAGGTTGGGCTTGTTGAGCTTGTGATGACCCTTCTCCAACTTCTAAAGGTTGGGCTTGTTGAGCTTGTGATGACCCTTCTCCAACTTCTAAAGGTTGGGAAACTTTTTGAGCTTGTGATTCTTGAGCATTTCCTACATGTATGAAGTATAAATTATTAAACAAAAACATTTGAGTCTAATTGGGTCTAATTGAGTCTAATTGGGTCTAATTAAGTGCTAATTTATTCTAATTGAGTCTAATTGGGTTCTAATAGGTCATATTAGGTCCTAATTGGTTCTAATTAGTCTTAATTGGGTCTAATTGGTAATAATTAGTCATAATTGGGTCTAACTGGGTTCTAATAGGTCATATTAGGTCCTAATTGGTCCTAATTGAGTCTAATATGTCATATTAGGTCCTAATTGGTCCTAATTGAGTCTAATAGGTCATATTAGGTCCTAATTGAGTCTAATTGGATCTATTTGGTTCTAAATGAGTCTAATTAGGTCCTAATTGGTCCTAATTAGTCCTAATGAGTCATAATTGGTCCTAATTAGTCCTAATTAGGTCTAATTAAGTGCTAATTTGCTCTAATTGAGTCTAATTGGGTTCTAATAAGTGCTAAATTGTTCTAATTGGGTTCTAATAAGTGCTAATTGAGTCTAATTGAGTCTAATAAGTGCTAATTGGTCCTAATTGAGTCTAATTGGTCCTAATTAGTCCTAATTGGTCCTAATTGGTTCTAATTAGTCTTAATTAGTCATAATTGGTCCTAATTAGTCCTAATTGGGTCTAATTAAGTGCTAATTTGTTCTAATTGAGTCTAATTGGGTTCTAATAGGTCATATTAGGTCCTAATTAGTTCTAATTAGTCCTAATTGGGTCTAATTGGTCAAAATTGGTCAGAATTTGTCCTAATTGGTCATAATAGAGTCTGATGAGTCATAATTGGTCATAATTGGTCCTAATTGGTCCTAATTGGTCTTAATTGGTCCTAATTAGTCCTAATTGGTCCTAATTGGCCCTAATTAGTCTTAATTAGTCATAATTGGTCCTAATTAGTCCTAATTGGGTCTAATTAAGTGCTAATTTGTTCTAATTGAGTCTAATTGGCTTCTAATAGGTCATATTAGGTTCCAATTCATTCGAATTAGTCCTAATTGGGTCTAATTGGTCAAAATTGGCCAGAATTTGTCCTAATTGGTCCTAATAGAGTGTAATGAGTCATAATTGGTCATAATTGGTCATAATTGGTCATAATTGGTCTTAATTGGTCCTAATTAGGTCCTAATTGGTCCTAATTGGTCCTAATTAGTCCTAATGAGTCATAATTGGTCCTAATTAGTCCTAATTGGGTCTAATTAAGTGCTAATTTGTTCTAATTGAGTCTAATTGGGTTCTAATAGTTCATATTAGGTCCTAATTGGTTCTAATTAGTCATAATTGGTCATAATTGGTCATAATTGAGTCTAATTGGGTCTAATTAAGTCTAATTGAGTCTAATTCATCCTAATTGATCCACATTGGTCCTAATTTCAAGTCCTAATTGGTCCTAATTGGGTCTAATTGAGTCTAATTGGGTCTAATTAGTCCTAATGAGTCATAATTGGTCCTAATTAGTCCTAATTGGGTCTAATTAATTGCTAATTTGTTCTAATTGAGTCCAATTAGGTTCCAATAGGTCATATTAGGTCCTAATTGGTTCTAATTAATCCTAAGTGGGTCTAATTGGTCATAATTGGTCATAATTGGTCTTAATTGGGTCTAACTGGGTTCTAATAGGTCATATTAGGTCCTAATAGGTCCTAATTGAGTCTAATTGGGTCTAATTAGGTCTAATTAAGTCTAATTGATCCTAATTGATCCACATTGGTCCTAATTTCAAGTCCTAATTGGGTCTAATTGGGTCTAACTGGGTTCTAATAGGTCATATTAGGTCCTAATTGGTCCTAATTGAGTCTAATTGGGTCTAATTAAGTCTAATTGATCTTAATTGATCCACATTGGTCCTAATTTCAAGTCCTAATTGGTCCTAATTGAGTCTAACTAGGTTCTAATAAGTCATATTAGGTCCTAATTGGTCCTAATTGAGTCTAATTGTTCCTAATTGAGTCTAATAGGTCATATTAGGTCCTAATTGGTCTTAATTGATTCTAATTGGATCTATTTAGTTCTAATTGAATTTAATTAGGTCCTAATTGGTTCTAAATGAGTCTAATTGGGTCATAGTTGGTCCTAATAGGTCATGTTAGTCATAATTAATCCTAATTGGTTCTAATTAGTTCTAATTGGTCCTAATTGGTCCTAATTAGTCCTAATTTGATCTAATTGGATCCTATTGGTCCTAATAGGTCATATTGGTCATAATTAGTGCTAATTTATTCTAATTGAGTATAATTGGGTTTTAATAGGTCATATTAGGTCCTAATTGGATCTAATAGGTCCTAATTAGTTCTAATAAGATCTAATTAAGTCTAATTTGATCTAATTGGTTCTAATTGCATCTAATTAGGTCCTAATTGGTTCTAATAGGTCATATTAGGTCCTAATTGGTTCTAATTGAGTCTAATTAGGTGCTATTTGGTTCTAATTGATTCTAATTAGGTGGACTAATAGGTCATATTAGTCGTAATTAGTAGGTAATAGGTCCTAATTAGTCCTAATTAGTCCCAATAGGTCCTATTAGGTCCTAATTGGTTCTAATTGAGTCTAATTGGATCTAATTGAGTCTAATTGGATCTAATTGGTTCTAATTGAGTCTAATTAGGTCCTAATTTGTTCTAATAGGTCATATTAGGTCTTAATTGTTTCTAATTGATTCTAATTAGGTGCTAATTGGTTCTAATTGATTCTAATTTGGTGGACTAATAGGTCCTATTAGTCCCAATTACTCCTAATAGGTCCTAATTAGTCCTAATAGGTCCTAATAGGTCCTATTAGGTCCTAATTGGTTCTAATTAAGTCTAATTGGATCTAATTGAGTCTAATTAGGTCCTAATTGGTTCTAATAGCTCATATTAGGTCCTAATTGGTTCTAATTGAGTCTAATTGGTTCTAATTGAGTCTAATTAGGTGCTAATTTGTTCTAATAGGTCCTAATTGGTTCTAATAGGATCTAATTGAGTCTAATTAGATCTAATTGAGTCTATTTGGTCTTAATTAAGTCTAATTAGGTGATAATTTATTCTAGTTGAGTCTAATTAGGTTTTAATAGGTCATATTAGGTCCTAATTGGATCTAATAAGTCCTAATTGGTTCTAATAGGTCATATTAGGTCCTAATTGGATCTAATTGGTTCTAATTTTATGTAATTAGGTCCTAATTGGTTCTAATTGAGTCTAATTAGGTCCTAATTAACTTTCTAATTGGTCCTATTTGGTTCTAATAGTCCTAATTGGTTCTAATTAGTTCTAATTGATTATAATTGGTCCTAATAGGTCCTAATTAGTCCTAATTAGTCCTAATAGGTCCTAATAGGTCCTAATTAGTCCTAATTAGTCCTCATAGGTCCTATTAGGTCCTAATTAGTCCTTATAGGTCCTAATAGGTCCTAATAGGTCCTAATAGGTCCTATTAGGTCCTAATTAGTCCAAATAGGTCCTATTAGGTTCTAATTGGTTCTAATTGAGTCTAATTAGGTGCTAATTGGTTTTAATTGATTCTAGTTGGGTCCTAATAGGTCCTATTAGTCCTAATAGGTCCTAATTAGTCCTAATAGGTCCTAATAGGTCCTATTAGGTTCTAATTAGTCCAAATAAGTCTATAGTTAGGTCTAGTTAATTCTAATAGGTACAATATCACATTTACATGAACATTAAGACAAGTCTTAACCATCAACTTCAAATATCTAGAGAGAAACATCTTAGACATACCTTTCTTCCGATGATGATATCTTTTTCACGATTCCTCATGTAGTCTTTATTCATTCTCTTCTGAATAATGTCGTGTACTTTTGTTTAGCCTTCTCTTTTTATTTGCCATCACAACTTAGAAAATTATTCTGTGCCAAAATGTCTTCCTTCTCCTAAATACAAATTATTTTACAGCTTTCAGATTTATGAAATGAAAAATATATACATTTATTTATACCTAATCCTTATTAACTAGAAATGACACCAAGAAGGCCGACATAGGTTTCTATCGAAAGTCAAAGTTAACTTTCAATAGAAACTAACTGACTTTCTATCAAAAGTAGTTTAGTAATGACTACAAATTGCTTTTTTCGGGGAAGTACTTTTGATAGAAAGTACTTTCGATCGAAAGTCAAAAGTTTTGATCGAAAGTACTTTTGAATAGATGTAAAATGGATTCACCTCTATTCAAATGTAAAGGGGGAAATATGAGACCTATTCTCAAACCCAAATTCCCCAATGAAGAGATCTGATTTGATCAACCTAGAGGTTAATACACAATCAAATCAATTTATGGAAAAAGAGTAGGAAGAGAGAGTAAATCTAATATTTCCCCAAATGTGGAGGATTATGTTTAGAATATAGAATAATTGAAATACAACTACTAACCTCAAAATTAGGGCAGATCTGGAAAATGTTGAATTCTGGTGTCTATGTACACTTTCAGGAAAATCTGAAACCTGTCCTGGACTGGAAATGCCGAGATAGAGAAAACCCATAAATCTTTCCTCAAGATGGCTCAGCTCAGGTTTGACCCTCATAAAAGGTCAAATACCACATTCTTTATTTGAAGTTCGATTCAAATTATGTTCGCAAATTCCAGAAGATGGCTAAAAAGGGTATCAAAATTCTCTCTCAGATCTGAAACTCTGCACCTGTACCTACAAGAAAATGGGAATTTTTGTTGTACGGGGGGTTTGCCTTAGTCAAACCCCAGTTTAGGAATTAACCTTGAAATTGAATTGAAATGTATTATGCATAAACAAAGTAATTGAAACAAATCACCTCGCTTATGTTGAAGTCCTTCTAGAGGATTTGAATCCTCAAATCCACAAGTAGGAATGCTTCAATGGATGTAGGATGTCTCCAATCAATGGTATTTGATCTTCAACACCAATCTTGACTTGATCTTTGCATATGAAAAGGCTTGAATAAATGGAGAAGAATGGATAATCAAAGGGGGCTCCAAAGAGATTGAATCCTTTAATAACTAACAATGGATCTCCTTGATGGATGAATGCTTGAACACTTGAATGCTTGAAGACTTGCTTACACTTTGAGAGCTTGAAGACTTGATTGAGAAAACTTGATGATAGCTTGCTTAGATGAGATGTGATGTGAAAATGAGAGAGGAAGGCCTCCTTTTATAGTGATCTAGGGCACACTCCTCTAGATGGGCCACCTTGGAGAATTAAATCCCAATTAGGTCCTCACCTTTAGAAAATATACCTAGATTAAATGCAATTAAAGGATTTACCATCCTGAAACCTGAAATGGCTGACCTGAAGGCAGGAAAATAAATTTCCTAAAAGCCCAAAGCCCAGAAATTTTGGAATTTGAAATTTTGGAGAAAGGGGTCAAAGTTGACATTGACCCTAACCTAGTCAGGGTCAACCTAAGACATTGATCTTTTTCTTAGGCTGATTCAAAACTAAATTAGGAGGTCCCAGGGATGCCCAGAAACCTAGAAATGATGCCAGAACATGACAGAATGTTAGGAATAGACATAAAATCCTATGATTACTGAAATGAAGGCTAGTAGGATCCATTTCTAAATCCTACCTAGAAAATAGAGCCATGGAAGAGGAAAATTCAGGAGAATCCTTAAGATCCTAACCCTAATTTCACCTAGAATGAAGAAATCAAGTGCAGGGAAGAAGTGGAAAGTGGGGAGAAAAGAAAAATACATGCAAAGACCCAATCAAGGTGCTTAACATGACCCTAAACCACTTACTTAGAGGGCTAAATGCTCTTATTATGGAAGTGCTTCCATTTTAAGATGATACATTAAGCCCCCACTTTAGCAAGAGTATGGACTCAATGCAAACTCTTGGTAAAGGAGATCAGAATAAAAAGATAATCTTATTGTAATCCAAAGGACAAAGAGAAACCTTAAGCCCCCAGAGACTCAAATCTTCATCGACTCCTAGATCATAATAAGAGAGACATCTCTAGAGAGAGAAAGAAGGTGTGATTACCTCACCCAATGAGAACTTATGTCCCATTGTGAACCACACAGGAAAATGGTGCAACTAGAAAGATGGAATTGAACCTCCTAGTGAATGTGGCTACTCACTAGTCAACCCATCAAGGATTTATCCTTAGGAATATTCTATTTCATAAGAATAAAACCAAAAATAAAAACAAAAGAGATCCAATCTTAAGGACACTTCCGACCTTAAGTGATCACAATATATATGTATATTTGAAACTAGAGGGATCAAGAGATCCTAAAATATAAATCTGTGCTTTAAGGATTAGTTACTAATCCAAAAAGGGAAAAGAAGTATCTTGAAAAATATGTGCATATTGAAAAGTGCGTGTGTGCGATAGGTGAGCAGAGCATATGCCCCCACGTTAAAGTCATTGTTGACACTTTAACAGGAGCAATGGCTTTAACGAAAACATAAACAACTCCACTGATTACGTTTCCACGTCAAGATGCCCCCAGATGAAGACAAATCAAGGGAAAAATCATAGAAACATATAGAGAACACAAAAGGGATCTACCTACCATGGGGTTAGTATGATCATAAGATAATATATATATGATATTATTGCAAATGAATTGACATCATTCCCCAAAGTAGAACTACAATCACAAAGGAGGAAAGATCACATAAGATATATGAAGGAGAATCTTTTCAAACCATGACATGGAGACCAAAAATAATTAGTGCTACCATATCTCAAATCCAAGCAAATTACACAAGGAAACATGTATGAACAATAGCATAGTTATGACATAACATTGAACAACGTATAGAAGAATAGAGATACATATAGAAGAATTTGTAACAATAGTTTGGATTCCTTCATCACCTTGCACTACTAAGTAACAAGGATTGTATAAAAGAATCTAACAACATTTAGCAAACACATTACAAGAGAAGCACAGTACAATAGACAAACACACAACAAAGCTACCACGAAGGACAAGCTGATCAAGCGTGCCACCTACTTTCCCCATCTCATTGTATATCATTTAGGGAAGGTGGGTAACTCGCAAGAGGAATTATATCCAACACAGTAGGAATGATAGCCAGTTCCAAACCAGGATCCTCTTGAGAATCACTATGTTTGACACTAGGTGTAAGAGTTAATTGTGATGAAAACATATCAGGTAAATCAATGTCAATGTCAATAGTCTCATATTCATCATTAACATCATCAGTATCTTCAAGAGTATCTTCTTCATCCAAATTAATCAAAATAAGATCTAAGATATGAATAGAATCATCATAATCATGCATGTGAACATCATTATTAGTATTAACATCTTCTAACACATTATGCATAGGTTTATCCAAAGAAGGTAGATATCTTTTAGGTTTAGCATGAGCACAATGCTTTTTATGATGTTCATTAGCAGATCAGTTACATTTTGATTTATTTGAAATAGGTTGAGAATTGGGAGGAACAATCATCAGATCCTTCATAGGTTCTTTAGGAAGATCAATAGGATTATTATCCATAGGAGAAACAATCACAGGATCTTTGATAGGTTTGGTAGAAGCAACTTGATTAATAGAACTAGAAGCCATAGTTAAAGGAGGTATCGAAGGTGTAGGTAAAAGACCATGATTAAGATCCATAGGATGTGAACTTAACTCAAGGATTTTATGATGTTTATAAGCTTGATATGATTGAAAAAGATTATCAGGTCTAGGAGGACATGAATTAGGTAATGAAGGCCAAAAGAAATCTAGATTAGCACAATCTCTAGGCCTAGAAGGTTGATATAGACTATGATTAATCGTCTTCACTTCTCCATCATGAATGAACTTAAGACACTTATGGATAGGTGAAGCAACATCATGCATGGAAGTCAACCAAGGTAAACCTAGCTTAACTTGAAATTGATCAGAAGTAGGAACCACAACAAAGGTAGTGTTCACAAATTTTCCAAAAAGTTCAACCGATAAAGTAATAGAACCAAATGATGGATAAAGAAAACCATTACAAGTTTGAATCCATACATTCGATGTGTCATAGAAGTCACATTGTAAACTTTTCATAAAAATATTTTCTTCAGTGATAACATTGACTAAGGAGGTAGGATCAACAAGACAACCACGAGTAGGTATCTAAGCAACCCTAGCAGCAATGTAAAGGGGACCATCAGGAGCCTTAATAATCTCAGAGTCATCAAAGGTAATAAAAAGTTCCCAAGGTCTTTTATTCTTGAATTGTTGTCAAGGTTTAGGTTGAGGTTTCACTTTAGGTTTAGGTTGATGTTGAGAGTGAACTTGAGGTGAAGGTTGAGGTGGAGATATAGACTTATCAATATGCTCCACTTGATTAACAACATGAATGAGATCATCCATCTTTGAATCATACACAATTTCCATAGTAGATGGTTGAGCAATATTATTAGTATCATGCATAGGTAAAGGGTTCATATATATTTGAAGGTTCTGATTAGGAGGAGAGACAAATTGATTCCCACTACTATCCAGATTATCAACACATAAAACCTTAGAATAGATTAGATCTTGAACCTTGTGTTTTAAAGAATAACATCTCTCAGTATCATGACCATTCTGATGATGATATTGAAAAAAATAATTTTGATCAAAAGATTTAGATGCAATCATAATAGGTAAAAGAGGTTGGATAGGAGGTGAAGTAATCATTAGTAGCTAGCAACCTATTCATAATAGCATGTAAGGTTTCAAAAAGAGGAGTAAACCTACGATTCAATCAAAAAGAAATGGATGCAGAAGTGGCATTATGAGATGCAACAACAACCTGATCAGAAACTGCATTCACTTGTTTGTTTATCTTAACATAATTATTGAATTTTTGAAACTTGTTTGGATTAGGAGCAGCATCACTCTTATCAACTGGAATAGGAGCCATTGGAGTGGTACTCTCAAATTGACTCACTTGTAATTGATAATGATGAAGCGTTGCACAAAGTTGTTGAAAAGAGGTAAATTCAGTAAGTAGAATCTCATCTCTAATATCCTTTTGCAAATTTGAAATAAACATATGTTGAATATCAATATTAGGAGTAGGATAGGAAATCTGAGCATGCAAATGCTTAAATCTACCAATAAATTCAGTCAATTTTTCTTTAGCACTTTGTTTACAATGCATTAAATCAGTTAATGACACTTGCAGACCAATATTATTTTAAAATTGTTGAATAAAGGCATTAGCAAGTTGTGGGAAGGAATCAATTGAATAAGGAGGCAAGGAATAGTACCATTGTAAGGCCTTGTCACGAAAGGTTCTAGCAAATAGTTTGGCTAAAATCCTATGGTCATGAGCATAATCACTACAAAGGATTTGAAACATTTTAACATTATGAACAGGATCTCCTTTTCCATTATAATTCTCAAGATGAGGCATCTCACCTTGCTAGGGAACAGGAGTACGAATAATATCTCGGGACAAGGGACTTCCCATGTCACATGTAGGAATACTAAACTTGTTTTGAGTTAAGGAAGCAAGTTGTTGTTGTAAGGATGACATGGTTTGAGCCAAAATGATGATGGTTGAATCATTAGAGGAAATAGGAGGAGTAGCAACATTAGACACACTAGGTAAAGTGTAAGAAGTTGCAGGAATAGAGGACATGACTGGAGGAACACTAGGAACTATAGTTGGAAGTGGATTGGAATAAGTAAAAGGAACATTATGATATGAAGGTTGTGATATAGGAAGGGACACAGGAGGAACACTCATAGGAACAGAGGGAACTGTCACAGTCACCAAAGAAGGAGTATAGATAGGAATACTAGGTAAAGGATTAGAAAGAGGTTCAACACTAGTGATAGGAGGAGTTAACCCTAAATCTTGAGCTTCTTGAGCTAAAGGTTTAACATTGGAATGAACAAGATGAGTAATACCATGCAAGAGGTTAACTCCTTGATCATTATCATGGAGAACTTTCTTAAGAGCCTCTATAGCTTGAATGGAATCTTGATTATGGTTTTACTCATCTTTGCATCTTGGAATCTTTAAATATTTCCTCAAGATGGCTCAACTCGGGTTTAACCCTCATAAAAGGTCAAATACCACATTCTTTATTTGAAGTCTGATTCAAATTTTGTTTGTAGATCTCGGAAGATGGCCGAAAAGGGTATCCAAATTTTCTCTCAGATCTAAAACTCCACACCTGTACATGCAAGAAAATGAGGTTTTTTGTTGTATGGGGGGTTTGCCTTAGTGAAACCCCAGTTTAGGAATTAACCTTGAAATTGAATTGAAATGTATTGTGCATAAACAAAGTAATTGAAACAAATCACCTCGCTTATGTTGAAGTTCTTGTAGAGGATTTGAATCCTCAAATCCACAAGTAGGAATGCTTCAATGGATGTAGGATGTTTCCAATCAATGGTATTTGATCTTCAACACCAATCTTGACTTGATCTTTGCATATGAGAAGGCTTGAATAAATGGAGAAGAATGGAACATCAAAGGGGGCTCCAAAGAGATTGAATCCTTCAATAGCTAACAATGTATCTCCTTGATGGATGAATGCTTTAACACTTGCTTGCACTTTGAGAGCTTGAAGACTTTATTGAGAAAACTTGATGATAGCTTGCTTGGATGAGATGTGATGTGAAAATGAGAGAGGAAGGCCTCCTTTTATAGTGATCTAGGGCACACTCCTCTAGATGGGCCACCTTGGAGAATTAAATCCCAATTAGGTCCTCACCTTTAGAAAATATACCTAGATTAAATGGAATTAAAGGATTTACCATCCCAAAACCCGAAATGGCCGACCCGGAGGTGGGAAAATAAATTGCCTAAAAGCCTGAAGCCTGAAAATTTTGAAATTTGAAATTTTGGAGAAAGGGGTCAAAGTTGACATTGACCCTAACCTAGTCAAGGTCAACCTAAGACATTGACCTTTTTCTTAGGTTGGCTCAAAATTGAATTAGGAGGTCCCAAGGATGCCCAGAAACCTAGAAATGATGCCAGAATAGGACATAATATTAGGAATAGACATAAAATCCTATGATTACTAAAATGAAGGCCAGGAGGATCCATTTCTAAATCCTACCTATAAAATAGAGCCATGGAAGAGGGAAATTCAGGAGAATCGTTAAGATCCTAACCCTAATTTCACCTAGAATGAAGAAATCAAGTGCAAGGAAGAAGTGGAAAGTGGGGAGAAAATCCAAATACATGCAAAGACCCAATCAAGGCACTTAACATGACCCCAAACCACTTACTCGGAGGGATAAATGCTCTTATCATGGAAGTGCTTCCATTTTAAGATGATACAACTTTCTATCGAAAGTGCCTGGTTTAGGCCATGGTTGCAAGTTTTGAAAAAATTATGAGAATTTCATGGCTTCGGGCCTCAAGCACACTGATCAAATAGATTTACATTTTTTACTATTATTGAATTTATATATTTGACTATTTTTGAATTTATTGTGTATGGTTTTTGACATTAAATGAATGTACATTTTTTTTCAGATATAAACCTCTGAGTTTGACGTTCAATGAAAAATAGTAAAAAAAAGATTTTTTTTTTGAAAAATAATAGTGCCCTCTGTATTCGAGTCTACTTTCTATTAAAAAATAAAATTGAAATTTGATAAATACACAATAAGTTATAAGCTATGTAGTCAAGGTACATCAAAATTATGGTTTACTCAACTTGAAATGTTAATAAAATATGCAATAATAGTGATAATGTCATCAAACCAATTGCATGCCCTCCATATGGATGTTACAAAACTAAATTCAAAAGAATCACATTCATATCTATTTTACAAAAAAAGTTATGCTTTATGAAAACAATGTTACTATTTGAAAATGACCTTTTCAACACCATACTAGTTTTTGTGGGAGAAAGAAAAAAGTATTCAAATAAATTTAAAAAAATATATTTAGAATCTAGACAAAAAATCCTAAAAGACTCTAATTTACTTCATCCTCCGATTTTAAACGGTTCAATGACAATATGCATCCGAATCTGAAAGTTTTTCTCAAAATATAGAGTTCACTGGTGTCCATTCAAGCAAAAAAGTGTAACCCACTATTGTGGGTTCACCCAAAAAGAACTTTGGGCATTATTACCTTACATGTTAAAGTTGGTCTAGTTATTCTAAATACACCTATTCATGTTATGCCTCGACCTCTCAATTATAACCTTCTTCTAGGTAGACCTTGGTTACATACTATGCATGTAGTTCCTTCTACTCTTTATCACAAGGTTAGGTTCATTTATAAAAACTTAAAGTACACATTACATATGAATGATGCATTGAATCCTTTCCTAAATGCAAAATATGTTAAAGTCTCTAAGCCTCTTCAACCAAGAAAAGAGATTGAAAAACAACCTGAGATAAAATAACCTGAAGCTCCATCTTCTTCTTTGATTGAGGATGATTGGGGAACATTGGACTTTAATCCTACTTTCATTGGAGATTATAAGGTCTTTGATTTGGAATTTATGAAGCAACATAGTGAATTTGAAAAAAAAAATTTTACTCCTTCCCCACTTTTTGAGGAATTAAAAAGTAACTTTGTTGCCGCCTCGATTGAAGAAACAATTGAAATAATAAAACCTGATTGCTATGATATTGTGACATATGTTGCTCCTTGGACTTCATTTGATATGGCTGATAGATATGGTTCTTGTTATCATCTGCTTAAAAAGTCAGGATTTAATGGAAAAGGATGTGGTAAATATGAGCAAGGTATACAAGTGCCTTTGGATAATGAAATTTATGATCATACATATGGATTAGGATTTAATCCTTATAGACAACCATCGATTTTTCCTCTTAATGTTAATCATATCTATGGGGGACAGTTGAAGTTGGTTAATCCACTCCTCCTTGACATTAATCAAAGACCTACTTTGGATATCTTTCTTGAAGATGAAGCCTTAGTGGATTTTTTAGGGGTTTATGAAGACTTACCTAAGTTTCATCACAAATGACGGAAGCCTTATTGTTTAAGTATAAATGCTTATTTTGGAGAACATGATGAACAAAATATTTCTCCTTTAACAAGGGATTCTTTGATACAAAGTGATTTGCTAATAACTGAGACTGTCGATATTCAAATGGATGAAATTGACTCTGAAAAGATGATAAAAATTGGGAAATGTTTGAATTAGGATGAACATAATCAATTGGTTTCTCTTTTACTTGAATTTAAGGGCATTTTACTTGGACATATTCAGATATGTTGGGCATAGATTCTAAGATTGTTACTCACAACATTGTTCTCAAACCAAATGTGAAACCTATGAAGTAGAAAATTCAAAAGATGAATCCGTGAATTGCTTTATTAGTTAAGTCTGAAATTGAAAGATTATTGATTTTTGGATTTATTCATTCTATTAATTATTTAGACTAGATTTTAAATATTGTACCTATGTCAAAAGGAGAAAACAAGATAAGGATGTGTACTAACTTTAGAGACTTAAACAAAGCATCCTTGAAAGATGATTTCTCGTTACCTAATATTGATATGATTGTAGATTCAACAGCGGGTCATGCTTTATTATCTTTTATGGATGGTTTTCGTGCTATAATCAAATCTTTATTCCTCCTGAAGATTAATTCAAAACTGTATTTATAACACCTTGGGGAACATTTTGTTGGTTCATGATGCCTTTTGGGTTAAAAAATGTGGGAGCAACTTATCAATGAGCTATGACCTTGATTTTTCATGATTACATTCATAATATTCTTGAGGATTATGTGGATGATATCTTGGAAAAATCTATACAAAGAGAAGATCATATTAGCATTTTACGAGAGATATTCAAAAGAATTAGAAGTTACAACATGAGGTTGAATCCTAAGAAATGTGTCTTTGGAGTTGATTCGAGTAAATTATTAGGATTTATAATCTCTAAGCAAGGCATAGAAGTAGATACTAACAAGATTGAAGCTATTGTTAATATGCCTCCTCCTAAGAATATTTCTGAGTTATGAAGTGTATAAGGAAACATTCAAGCTATTCATCACTTTGTTTCCAACTTAGCTAATATAACTATTTCTTTTACTTCCTTGCTTAGAAAAGATACTACTTTCTCTTGGAATGACGAATGTAAACAACCCTTTGAGAAATTTAAGGAGTATCTTGGCAATCCTCCTATCTTGCAACTGGCTAAATTTGATAAACCCTTTCATTTGTATACTTCAGCCACTTTGAAAGCGATCAATGCATTGTTAGCTCAATATGATAGTGAAGGTAAGGAAAGAGTTGTGTATTACATTAGTCGAACTTTACTTGATTATGAAACAAGATACATAGATTTGGAAAGACAATGCTTAGTTGTATTTTATGCTTACCAAAAACTCAGGCATTATCTTTTAAATGTTGAAGTTAATATGATTATTAAATTTGATCCTTTAAAACATCTTTATTCAAAAACTAATCTCTCTGGCCGTTTGGCAAAGTGGGTGATGTTACTTATAGAATTTGATCTTAATTTCATTTCTCAAAAGTCAATTGAGGGACAGGCTTTAACAGATTATTTGGCTGAAGCTCCTTGTCCTCATTCTGATACATGCTCTACTTCAATAGAATTCCCTGATGAAAATATTCTAGCTATTCTACAAGATGATGTTTGGTAGCTATATTTTAATGGGTCTAGATGTTAGACAGGTTCTAGTGTCAGTATTATCTTGATCCCTCCTATAAAAAAATTGATCCCTTTATTGTACAAATTAAACTTTCCTTATACTAATAACATTGTAGAGTATCTAACCTTTTCATTTATTGCTTCTTTGTTAGTCAAATTTGGCAACTCCTCTTTTTGGTCTTGAATCTCTCTTGGTGTTTTCCCCTGTCTTTCAGCGATCTCTTCTCCCAATGGGACTTCAAAAGGTTTGATCAGGACTTCTGATTACTTTGTACCTAGATTCTTCCTCATTTTTGTTGGGGGATCTGGAAAGAGCACAATAATTGCATCTTTCATGATTGTTCCTCTCCTTCTAAAATTATCTTTGAAAAAATCATTCATGTTGTTAAGGAGAATTTTCTCTACTATGGTAGATCTAACCCTCTTGCAGGAAAGGCTTGGGCAGCTACTCAGGAAAAAAGATAGAATTGTGTGTGGACTAGTCCTCCTACTGGTTGGACCAAATCCAACTTTGACGACGCAGTGAAACGTAACCCTGGTCTTGTTGGAAATGGAGGAATAATCCAAAATAGCTTTAGCATTGGCACTACAGCTATCAGTCTCCCCCTGGATGCTCAGACAAATCACTATGTTGAAGCCTACGCAGCTCTTCAAGTAACCAAACTTGCTAAAGATCAAGGGGTTAAGTGGCTTTGGCTAGAAGGTGATTCGATGAACATTATCAAGTGCCTCATCCTTTCTCACCCTCCCTCTTGGACTATAGCCAACATTATAGCTAAAACTCAGGCCATTCTTAACTCCTTTGAGAAGTTGTTCATCTCCCATGCGTATAGGGAAGCCAATGGGGTGGCAGACTAGTTTGCCAATTGGCTATCACTAAGGATGCTAAGCTGACCTAGCATAATGGTGATGACTTTCCCAAAGAAGTAAAGAGTATCCTTAATAAGGATTGATTCTAGTGTACTAAGGGAGAAATCTTACAATCTTAATTGCTCGTTTGGTGGGTAGGTGTTGCTGCTTCTCTTGCGCCACTCTTATTTTTTTCCTTTTTTATGTCCATCTTCTGGGTGGTGCCCTGGCTGTCTCTAGCCTGGCCCATTCTATTTGGCTGTGGTTTTCTGACCCTGGCCTTTCTGTGGCCTGCCTCTTATTTTTTTCTATTCTAATCTTGTGGGTTTCAGGCACCCTATAAAATCTATTTTACTTAATCAAAAACATTGCAGAGTATGAAGCTCTTATAGCTGGCCTTTGAGCAACTTCATCCCTTAACATCAAACACTTGCAAATTTATGGAGATTCACAATTGATTGTTGAAAAAATTAAGGGAGGTTATCAAGCTAAGAATGATAAAATGAAAAAGTATAGAGATTTGTCTATTGAGGTTCTTTCACAATTCTCTTCTTATACAATTCAAACTTTACCTAGGAAGGATAATCGACATGCGGACGCTATGGCAAGCACAACTTCTTTGGTTTGTCTTGTGAATAACACTGCAAATTTTCAATTTACTATAAAACTCTTAAAAACCCTACAATTTCTAATAAGATTACCTCTAATTGTTTTAATTGGCATTTGGATGAATGGTATTCTCATATCTTTCATTTTTTGAAAGATGGTACTTTTCCTGAATCAGTAACAAGGAACATGTGTAATCGTATTAGGAAGCTTGGAGAACATTACATCATTTTAGGAGACACACTTTACAAATTTTCTTATGAAGGTTTACTATTAAGATGTCTTAATAGAATCGAAATTCCCATAGCTTTGGCAGAAGCTCATTCTAGTTCTTGTGGGGTACATTTTGGTGGAAAATCTCTGGTTAATAAACTTCTTAGAATGGGATATTTTTGGTAAACAATGGAACAAGATTCTTTCATGTTTATTAAGAAATGTCCTCAATGTCAACAACATAGTAATTTTATTCATGCTCCTGCTCATGAGATTCATAATCAAGTTTCTCCATGGCCTTTTAGTATTTGGGGTTTTGACCTTATTGGAGAAATCTCACCAGCTTCTTCTCAAGGACATACGTACATCCTAACTGCTACAGATTACTTTATGAAGTGGGTAGAAGCTTTCCCTCTTCATTCAAAAACCTTAGATGTTATCAATGATTTCATCCTTAAGAATATTATAACATGATTTGGTATTCCTTCGACAATAATTTCGGATAATGGTACCTCTTTTAAGATCAAAGAAGTCACAAAATTGTTGGAGAAATATTAAATTCAACATAGATTTTCAACTCCTTATTATCCTCAATCTAATGGTCAAGCTGAAGCATCGAATAATATCATTGAACAAATTTTGGGAAAAATAGTTAACAAGCATGCGAAAGATTGGCATACCCAATTGACCTATGCTTTATGGGCTTATAGGACTAGTGTTCATACTTCTATGGGTACTTCTCCTTACAATCTTGTCTATGGTACTGATACTGTTATGCCTTTGTAATTAGAGATACCTTCTTTACGTGTTTCATTTCATGGCATAATCGACAAGGATACATTTTGAGAACAATGCTTACAATAATTAGAAATGTTGGATGAACAATGAATACATGCTTTGGAACATATAAAAGCTTATCATAAAACTCTTCAGAAGAAATATAATCATAAAGTTATTAAACATAAATTTTCATTTGGTGATCTAGTCCTATACAAAAATCAACGAAATGTGAATGTTTTACCTGGTGAAAAAGGAAAGTTTAGCCCTAATTGGCTTGGACCTTTTATTGTGATTGAAGACTTTGGTTTAGGTGCTTATAAACTTGCTGATATGGATGGTGTTTCTCTTAAGGAACCTATCGATATTATGCATCTTAAATGTTATTGTCCATAATTTCTTTCCTTCTTTCTCTGTGTATTTATGTATTTCTTATAAAATAATTATGTTTGTTTTATAGGTTATGTAGTCTCAGTAAAATTACATTTGAATACATTTATGCACCTTCTTTCTTTTTGTTAAGTTTTATATTGATGAAAATATAGTAATAAAACATAGAAATAATTAGTAGAGAAAGTTTTTCAGTCATAAAAATCTTTTCATTTTTTATACATATGTGGCCCATGGTCCTATCTATCACTCTGTCTATCTCTATGCTTTGATGGTCGATGACTCCCAGATCTCTTTGATCTATGATGAGAAGTAGTAGATCTATGACCGGTAGTCCGTGAGTGGCTACTCGATATGATCATATCACACATGCGCTCTTGGGCCCATTGTAGCTTGTCCATTAGTTTATCTTCTCTTTCATTGCACAATCTTGGCTCTCATTGGACACATGCAAAGATATCAGCATGCCTGTTGGGATCTCTGTGACCAATGGAAGACTCTCACTCTCTAGCTGGTAGTTAGTAGGATATACATGTATCCTTCAAAACCTCATACACAAAACTCCTCCACTCCGCTACACTAGCTGTAGAATGGAAACACATTTATCAATTTGATGCACTTTTCTTAGAAATTAAGTTACATTTCAATAAATTTCATATTCCATACCTGGATCTCCCTCCTGGGCATCACCAAAGGATCTAGATGGTGGGGGCATGGAGTGACTACTCTCTCCATGCTCACTTTGTCTAGGTCTCAGTGGTGGTGTCTCTGTATGGGCTCGTGGAGGTCGTCATGATCTTAGTGGTGATGCATGAAAAATGTGCACATCTGTACCAGTATCACCATCTGGGGGCATCTCCTCTACTCTCTCCTCCTCCAAGGGGTCTCCCTTTGATATGGGCTCCTCCTCATCTCTATGATCCTCATCCTCCTCTTCTATGCCACTATCCTAGTGTGTCCTCTCTGAAAGGCATGGATCATCGATAGGATAATCCTCGAGGAAGATGGAATGGATTCCCTTTAGACTCCAATACCTTAAGTATTCTTGGCTCATGCCTGAGTAGGCCACATCTAATGGTACCTCTATATCCTATGTCTCATATGCATCACTATCTACTATGTCTATTACTGATGGTCAGTGTATGGCATCAGGTCTTTGATAGTACCTCATCGGATGTGCATAATGAGGTACCACTCCGGGGACTCCCTATAAAAGGCCGAACTATTTCATCACTCGATCATAGTAGTATGGCATCACTGTGTGACTCTGATGACCCTCTAGAAGCTTGCACTGCTATGAATGTCTCATCTATTGTCATGTATCAGGCCACTCTGTCATCCGACAGTAGGGTCTCCATATCATATATATGCTTGGAATATGGTCTAGACATACCCTCCAATAGAGGATATCTCTGAACTACTAGACATCTCTCAAAGGATAAGCAAAGCCTCTCAGTGTGCTAGCATCTACCATCACTGGAACACCTTGTGGTCATGTACATGCAAAATGCTCAAACAACCAAATTTGCAAAAGCTTGCATACCGAAAGACTCTCTCTTTGATATCTCACCAGCTAACATAGCTCATAGTATAAATGGGCCAACATACTGTGACCCCATGAGTTGACAATCTTATCACTCTCCATCCTCCATACAAGATGGATGAAAAGTGCAAAAAATATTGTACCCTTTGTGTTGGGTACCAGAACCAAGGATAGTATACATAGTATCACTCTTCATACTAAAGGTGTAGGGTCTTCTAGTATGGATGATAAAGTGATTTTATCTAACTAGGTTTGCATGTATGGAACCCGTCCCAAATAACACTCTGCATCTGCATGGATCTCCTCAGAACCTTGCTATGCTCTCAGTCTAACAGGGTCACCTTAAACTAAAAGCCATAAGATTTTGTAGACATCCTCTAGTGTCACAGTGATCTCACCTGAGGGAAGATGAAAGGAGCATGTATCCTCATCCCACCTCTCTATCAGAGCCGATAACATGGATCATTGAAATCTAATCTGTGGTAGGATTTTTACCCAGTATAGCCCTATGTCTCTCAGCAACTCAATCTCATCCTCATTCATCTCATAATTTTTCTCTCTAATAACCCCTAGTAACCCTCCAAAGAGATGCTCTTGGAGATGAGCCAGGTCCTGTCAGCACAAAAAAACATTATATTAGCATTCTACAACATAAAAACTATAAATCTAAATTGGTTAGGTCAAGGTCAACCTTAGTTAGGTCAAGGACAACCTTCTTGGGTCAAGGTCAACTTTCATGGGTCAAAGGTCAACCTTTTTGGGTTCAGGACGACCTCACCCTTGACAAGGTGGAGACCTTCCAGTTCATGTCAACCTTTTTGAGTCAAGGTTAACATAACTAGGTCAGGGTCAACCTTGCCTACAAAAATCAAGAAATTTTGAAATATAGAAATAGAAAAAAATAGAAACTCACCTCGGGAAGTGGTCATCCGGTAGCTAGGCACTATCTCAAGATCTCCATGTGTGTCACTCGAAGTTCTTCTCTCCTCGACATCTTTCTTTCTCTCTTCGAATATGAAAATGATAAGAATAAGTAAGTATGACTTCCTTTTCCTTATTTATAGTCAAAATTAGGGTTTTGTTAGGGTTTTTCTTAGGGTTTACTCATGTTAAATTTGAATTTCCCTTTATATGCATTTTGATAAACATTAACTCTTTTCATCATAACTTGAGTTCGGTAACTCCGTTTTCAATGTCATCAGTGGTGTTGGAATCATGATTCAGATACCTAACTCCTTGAATCAGTTTAGGAAGGATAGGAATCATTATAATTGGTTTAGGAAATGACTTTTCAACAAACGACATATCTAGTGTATAAGCTTATCCTTATCACCCTGTTTCACCCTTTAGAAGTAGAAAGCCAAAATAGGGGGCATAAGGGGCTTTATGCACTTCTCAATTTCATTTACTAAGTTCTAGGTGATTTATGAATTTTCATTAACCTTGTGTGTTGTAGGTTCTAATAGTTTTCTGCAAGATCTCTACATCGAGGACTTGGCTATATCCTTTATATTTACTATGATGTTTTCTTACTTTAGCTTGCATATTCACGTAGTTCCATATCTAAGCTAAATCGAGAGATAAATGTATCATATTAAAATGGAAGTGCTTCCATTTTGATAGCTTTAGCACCCTCTTTTAGTGCATTTATCATGATAGACTTTCATTTAGGATGCATTTGCACTTGATCTCTTCATTCTAGGTGAAATTAGGGTTAGGATCCCAAGGATCCTCCTTGATTTCCATTATCTATGGATTTATTTTCTAGGTAGGATCTAGGCATAGGTCCTCCTATCCTTCATCATGTTCATCATGGGCCTCTGTGTCCTTTTCTAGCACTCTGATTTGTTCTGTCATCATTTCTAAGTCTTTGGGCATCCCCGGGACCTCCTGTTCTCTACACTAACTAGATCTAGACCCCTAGGTCAAGGTCAAGGTCAAATTTTTCCTAGGTCAAGGTCAAGGTCGACTTTGACCTAGGTCAAAGTCAAGGTCATCCTTGACCTTTGTCAGGATTTGATCCCCCTTTTCAAATTTTGGTCCTGGAGGACCCCGAAATCAATGTCGGGCTTCCAGATCCGAATGCGGAAGGGTTTTAATTTGAAATTCATTTAATTATTTTCCCTCAGTTGGATATTGTGATTGGACCATAATTTAAGGTGAAATTTTAATTATGGGCCCTTACATCACTCGAGGAGCCTCAGCTTGAAATATTTATATAAGCACTCTCTTTCACATTCATTTCAAGAATTTAGGAGAAGCAAGCAAGCGATGGTGAAGTGAAGATGAAAGATTGCAAGAGTATGATATAGAAGATCAAACTCTTGTTGATATCAAGCATTTTGTGGACAAGCCATTATGGACATTGTTTGGAGCAAGAAAGATTCCTTCTTCCTTGATCCACTATTTTGAATATTCAAGCATTCAAAGATATAATCATTGGGTAGCAGTTACAGATTGTGAGTTTGGTAAGAGTACTTTAGCCTTGAAGACTTGGTATGCTTTCTTGTCATGTTCAAATCTATACATTATTTTCTCATATCCATTCATGCTAGTGTTTTAATATAGAGGATTAGATCTTGGAATTACACATTCAATACACACACATCTATTACATACGGCTATTTATGGAGGTGGAGATCACCAAAATGATGATTTGACTAAGGAAAAACCCTATATAGGCACCCCAAAAACACCATTTTTAGATATCTATAGTCATTGTTTCGCGAGTTGCAAAGTAGATATGAGTACCCTTGTTGCCAAACTTCTGGGATCCAAAAATAGAATTTTCATCAGAGTAGTGTAGGTTAAGGATGACCTTTAGGAGTAAGATTGTACCTCGGGGTAAGATCTTACCCTGCATTTGGGTCAAGGGCGACCTTCCTCAGAATTGAAAAAGCTTTCTGGGTTTTCTTCGTCTCTATTTTCCTGTACCAAATCCGATTGTAGAATTTCCTGAAACTGAACACAAACACCAAAAAATAGGTATTTCTAGATCAATTTTATGAGGTATGTATTTTATCTTGTCTAATTTCAAGTATTTCCATATTTAAATTGTTATTAATTCCTATATCCACATTTCCACCATTACACTATGTACATGTTCTTCATTGATCAATAAATTTAAAGTTTACATAAATTTAAACTAAAACAAGTGATGTTGCAAATTTATACTTGATATCTCCCAAAATACTCTGAACGGTATGATACAATCTGATTGTGATGATGTGTTATCTTAGTTTGGTAGGTCACAAAATGTGTCTTGCACCACTCAACTACATCATGAACATTATTTATATGATATCCATGATAGTCGAGTTGATACTTTCTTAAAGAACGCTTGATACAAGATCCTACACCATCATGGTCTCTCTTTCCATGTCCACTCTCAAAGAAACTCCAAATATGTGGTATCTTTCGGTATCGATGATATCTACATAGTTCATAAAATGGCCTTTCTAATTTAAATTGTGTTGCACATCCATCAGACCAAACAAAATGCTTTTCAATTTTGATGCCTTTGTTTTTCAAATATAAAAAAAATGTCTTAAAGAAATGTTCGACAAAATGTATGTCATGCTCTTTATCATCACTAATGTAAAAGTGATATTCTTTCTTTATGACCTGTGCTTCATATGTACTTTCAACACCATCCAAACCTAATTGTGCATGTCAATAAGAAACATGTACCATGATAGTAACCTGCTTTGTATAGTAGTATTATGCTTGAATTTATTTTTGAGAAACAAAAGAGTAATTTTGTACAAAGTCAACAACTGATAAAATTGTTCCAACTAGAAAAGTTTCTTTTAGTATTTGGAACTATTCTACTTTCCACTTAGTGAAAAAAAACATGATGTATATATGGTGGAATTAATTTATGAAAATTCTCTATAAATGTTGCAATAGGTATCTCTTCCTCTACATATTCCAAACTTGTTGATTCTTTTCCAACTTTTGTTTGAAACTTTATATACTTGTAACTCTTACATTTTACCATCCTTGTCATGTGAGTATCTTCAACTCTCAAAGGAAATATAGCGAAATCCCCGCATGTTTGAAAAGTTCCTCTATGCAATCTATTTCAGGTATTTTGTGATCAATTGATTTGTTATATAAGATTGATGCTATGAGTTGGCTTGGACGTTTAGGAAAATTATTTTGAGAGCCACCACTTTCTTCTATCATCTATCTTTAGAAAAAATGGCTTTAATCTTTCAAATATTATTTGTCCAATCTTAATGTCAGGATTTGAGTTATAAAATGAGAGATACAATTAATGTTGTGTGGTGTCCAACCAATGTTTTGTGCATTGTAAATATTCCTTAGGCCCCGTCCTCTTCTTGATAACATCTCTTGTATTTGGTGAAGGATGAGTATGATTAGTCCAAAATGTCATAACCAACTTCCTAACTATTTCCTTAATCCTATTAGAGTAAGGAGCTCTACACATTAGTTCCCAATTACCTTCTAATGTAGTATCATCCAAATTGATTCTTCTTTTCAAATAATGTGTTAGTCTTCCTATTGTACCCGAAATGAGATGAAAGTGAAGAAATTTTTATTTTTTGAGACATGTTGTTATTTAAAATAGATGTCAGTATCCTTCTTCTTGAAATGGACCTATTTTCAAATCTCGTTGTTTTCCCAATGGAATGCAAACCATCCTTAACATTTTCAACAATATTTTTTGTATGTTACATGGTTTTGTCTTTTTCAAACTTGCATCTACACCCAAAAATTTTAATTTCTCTTTTAACTCATCAAGTTAAGAAGTGTAATTGATAATAGTTGGCTTTTTTAAGTGTATCAAGATTCTCAAATTGTGAATTATTTTATTAGAATTTTTATTCAATGACCTCTTCGTAATACTTATTGGTTATTTAGCATAATCTCTCAATTTTTCCAAATCCATTTCAATTAAATGATCTATGCTTTCACGATTAATTTTTATCTTCAATTGTTCGGGTAGACTAACATTCTCATTTGTTTCTTGCACTTTAGCTAAAAACAAAATTAATAAAATCTCTTTATAGCTCATCTTAAGGGGACCTTGATGAAATAAGTAGAAACAATCTCATGTCAAAGGTAATAATTAATAAACTAATGAGAGAAACAAATAGTTACTTGACCTTGGGTTGATCCTTCTGAAAAGTCTATTACTTCACCTTGGGAAGCCCCTTGTCCAACATTTCCTCGTCAAAGGATACACATACACAAAAAAACCAATAGTCTTAAGGGGAAAGACCCAAAATGCATATTCACCACAAAGAGACTAAATCAAGACAATGAGAGAGAGTCGGTGAGAGAGGGAGAGAGAGATGTGTACTTGTTTTATATTCTGAGAGTTGTGTTTGTTCATCTTGCAATTACCCTTCCCCAACTTCTGAAGGTTGTTCTTGTGGAGCTTGCGATGACTCTTCTGAAACTTCTGAAGGTTGGGCTTGTTGAGCTTGTGATGACCCTTCTCCAACTTCAGAAGGTTGTGCTTCTTGAGCATTTCCTACATAGAAAGTTAAAATTATTAAACAAAAGTTTGAATAAAATTTCCTCTGTATACAGTCCTATTAATCATTCTTAGGTCATAATCTAGGTCTAATTGGGAATCAAAGTGTAACTAATTGGTCCTAATAGGTTTGATTAGGTCTAATTAAATCCTAATAGGTCATATTGGTCTAATTAGGTACTAATAGACCTCTAATTTGATCTAGTTAGGTCATAATCTAGGTCTAATTATGCTTAAGGAGTCCTATTGTTCATATGATGTCTAATTGGTCTAATTAGTTATAATTAGATCCTAATAGGTCTAATTAGGTCCCAATAGGTCATATTAGGTCTAATAGGGTCTAATTGGGTCATTTTGGGATCTAGTTAGGTAATATTAGGTCTGATTAGGTCATGTTAGCTCTAACTGGGTCTAATTAGGCATCCAAGAGTAACTAATTAGTCCTAATAGGTCTAATTGGGTCTAATTAGGTCCGAATAGGTCATATTTATCTAATTAGTTATTAATAGACCTTTGATTTTGTCTTGAGTTAGGTCATAATCTAGGTCTAATTATGCTTAAGGGGTCCTATTGTTCGTATGATATCTAATTGGTCTAATTAGGTCTAACTAGGTCTGAATAGGTCATTTTAGGTCTAATTAGGTCATATTGGGTCTAATTAGGTCATTTTAGGTCTACTTAGGTTATTTTATGTCTAATTGGGTCTAATTAGGCATCAAAGTGTAAGTAATTGGTCCTAATATGTCTAATTGGGTCTAATTGAGTCCTAATAAGTCTAATTAGTCTAATTAGGTACTAATAAGCCTATAATTAGGTCATAATCTAGGTCTAATTATGCTTAAGGGGTCCTATTGTTCATATGATGTCTAATAGGTCTAATTAGGCATCAAAGTGTAACTAATTGGTCCTAATAGGTCTAATTGAGTCTAATTAAGTCCTCATAAGTATAATTGGTCTAATTATGTATTAATAGACCTCTAATAAGGTCTAATTAGGTCATAATCTAGATCTAATTATGCATACGAGGTCCTATTATTCATATGATGTCTAATTGGTCTAATTAGGTCAAATTAGGCATCAAAGTGTAACTAATTGGTTCTAATAGGTATAATTATGTCTAATTAAGTCCTAATGAGTTATATTGGTCTAATCATGTACTAATAGGTATCTAATTAGGTCTAGTTAGGTCATAATCTAGGTCTAATTATGCTTAAGGAGTCATATTGTTCATATGATGTCTAATAGGTCTAATTAGGTCTAATTAGGCATCAAAGTGTAACTAATTGGTCCTAGTAGGTGTAATTGGGTCTAATTAGGTCCTAATAGGTCATATTGGTCTAATTAGGTATTAATAGACCTCTAATTAGCTCTAATTAGGTCATAATCTAGATCTAATTATGCTTAAGAGGTCATATTGTTCATATGATGTCTAATAAGTCTAATTAGGTCTGATTAGGCATCAAAGTGTAACTAATTGGTCCTAATAGGTCTAATTGGGTCTTTTTGAGTCCTAATAGGTCATATTGGTCTAATTAGGTACTAATAGACCTCTAATTAGGTCATAATTATGATTAGGGGGTCATATTGTTCATATGATGTCTTATTAGGTCTAATAGCTCTAATTGGATCTAATTAGGTCATTTTGGGATCTAGTTAGGTCATATTAGGTCTAATAAGCTCTAATTAGGTTATTTTAGGTCTAATTGGGTCTAAGGTTATATTAGGTCTAATTGGATCTAATTAGGCATAAAAGTGTATTTAATTGGTCCTAACAGGTCTAATTGGGTCTAATTAGGTCCTAATTGTATGCACCCAAAAATGGTCGCCTAGACTTTGCGCCCCATTTATTTGATTTATCAATACTGAATCAGTTTTATCAATAATCAATATTTTCAACATTATCAATTTCTTGATCAAATCTTAGTTTCGATCATATATTGGATTTTTATCCTATGGGCTAACCATTTTATCCTAAGTCTTTATTTATTTAAAAGGAATATTTCCTCCCCTTTTATTAAATAAAAAGCTCCCACTTTCCTCTTATCCTAAGTTGCACAAATAAAGTATTATTCTTATTTTATAAAAAGGAGAAAAGCACTTTTTGTCTCATATGGACATAAAGTCAACTCCTATTTTCCTATTGGAGGATACTTGTGCACATGGATTGCTCCTCTTTCAAGCTCCACCACTGATTAAGACTTTTGCCTCTTAATCTCCATGGTCCATTCCTTTGCATTTCTTATAAAAGGAGAGCTCTCTCCTTCATTTGCATATCCATATTTTTCATGCAATTGTTATGCTGCAGGTTTTCTAGGTGCATTTGGAGCTTTTGGAGATCATTGCTACATCAAGCTTTTCTTGGATTTCTTCATTGCTTCATAGTTTAGACTTCATTTCTTGCATTATCATAGAATCCATAGCTTCATTTCATAGCTTAGTTTCTTTTATGCAATAGATAACTTCACATAGCTTAACTAGGGGAATTGTAATCCATTGCTATTTCATTTCTTAGTTTAATTTCCATTGTCATCTCATAGACTAGTTTGCATCGTCATTTAGATTTGCATTGCATTGCATATATTGATTCCATTTGGGGATATTGGCATTGTTGCCCTTGTCTTCATTGTGAATCTCTCATTGTATGGTTGACTAGCAAGGTCACAAGCTCAATAGCTCTAGCTGAGAGAAAATTCATAATCTTGCAACTCCATGCATAGAGAGCTCTGGATCGATTTGTGAGGGTTCATTCTTGAGTTTCCTTGCATGTAAGGATCCATAGAAGTGCACTACTTTTGTGTGTACATTTTTGGTGCCCACCGTGGGGCAAACTAGATTAACTTTGTCTTTTATTTTTTGCATTTTCGCAAAAAATTTCATCAATTTTTGGCTTTATTTTCGGTCTCTAGTTTTTCTGTCTCAGAGTGTCACACGACACTTTGCCAGTGTCATGCGACAGTTCTCTGTATAGCGGCGTGACACATTTCCAGTGTCGTGTGACAGTTCTCTGTATAGTGGCGTGACAGTTCACTAGTTAAAAGTGTCGCCCCCTTTGACAGAAAGTGTCGCACTATTTGAGAAGTTCTGTCACCCATATATAGTGTGAGCTATCGCCCAGAAATAAAGTGTCGCACCTGTATAAGGTGAAGTGTCGCATGACATTTCTAGTGACTGTACTGTCACCTATACCTGGTAGTGAGCTATTTTTGAGCTATTTTATCTATCTTGCAAGTTTTGGGTTCTCTGCTATTTTTTTGAAAATTTTGAAAAATTTCAGTGTTTTCAAATTCGTGCACCCATTTTTGAGAAATTTTTGCAAATGGTATCGAAAATCAAAGTGTGATATATCATTGGAAAGGTCTTTCTGAGCCTAATCCAACCATGATGGTTTCATTTTCAGATTTTGTCATTTGATCAGTTATTTTTGCAGATTATCTGATTTTTTTATGTGCTAACCATTGTTAGATTTTGGATTTTGCTAACCTTTTGTTGGTCTAACAAGTTTTTTTTGAAGGTGCTCTTGCTTTCATGGAAAATGCTTAAAATTGCTTCAGATACTTTGTTCCATCTCTACAACATTTGGATTTTGGGATTAAAATTGAACCTCTCATGTGTTTGGCTTGAGTGTTTACATGCTTTCATAGAACACATTTCAATTGATGCTCTTAATGGGAAATGAATGAACATAGATTTGCTTTCATACAAGTTTGTGTAAGTGAATGCTTGTGTTTAAACCTTAAGTAATTCTTGGTTCCAATATCAAATATCTCATTGAGTGATTGAGAGCATGGATTCATTCTTTGTTTACATAGGGAGTTAAATGCACCACTTTGTGGACTCACTCTATGTTTGTTTGGAAAGTTAAATATTCCATTGATTCAACCCTTTGTCATTTGTGAGTAGTATTGATAAGCAACTTTAGATTACTTGTGATTGATCTAGATTGATATCTTGGGTTATTGGACTCGCTAATCCACCAGCCCCTTGTTTCTGCCCCATGGTTGCAAGATCAGCGCCACATTAAAGGGGAGGGGTCTACAGGAAAGAAGCGTTAATTGCTCCACTAGGCAACCCTTTTGTGCTTTTTGGAACTCACTTGTTTTCTAAGGTGTGGACTCACTTTGAGTTGATGTGAGGAGTTAAATATTCCACTTTTGAACTCACTTTGAGTTGGTGTGAAGAGTTAAATGTTCCACTTTTGGACTCACTTTGAGTTGGTGTGAAGAGTTAAATGTTCCACTTTTGGACTCACTTTGAGTTTGTGTGAAGGGTTAAATGTTCCACTTTTGGACTCACTTCACATTCTCTTGAAAGGTTAAATGTTCCACTTTTGGACTCGCTTCACATTCTCTTGAAGGGTTAAATGTTCCACTTTTGGACTCGTTTCACATTATCTTAAAGGGTTAAATGTTCCACTTTTGGACTCACTTCACATTTACTTGAAGAGTTAAGTGTTCCACCTTTAGTGCTTTAAATACTTTTGATAGTGAATTACTTAATTTTATTTTTAGAAGGCCTGCTTGGGGACACACCACCTCAAGGGATGACCTTAACTCCCATGTTTCGACGGAGTATAAATAGCGGGTGGTGAATCGAAAGACACCTCTCTTGGGAATTGAGTTTGATATCACTCTTGGCTAAGCCTCAAAGAACTTTATACCTTTGAGACGTGAAGGAGGAGATTTGGGTTACCGTCTCCCCTCGACTGTGTGATTTTGGATTCTTCTCATCTACGAATTTGGGCCTCATGTACCCTGCGTATATCAAGGACTCCTTTTAGAAAGCCATGTATATCCTTGTAGATAGCTTTTTAAGGTGTTGTTGTGTTCTATGTGCCTGCTAAAACATTTTCAAGAACATACACAAGTAAAATCTTTAAGGAGTAGCATACTAAGTCACTATCTCTATTCATGGGCAAGGTTGCTTTGTCCCTTGCCCATTGCTTGAAGATTGTTTGCTTGAATTTTCTGGTTGCTATTCTATGTGCTTGATCATTATTGCAAAATCTTTTGAAAAATCTAATTGGAATATTGAAACTGAGTTCCATCCTACTGTAGTGAGTTCTCCTTAGAAGCTTGGTCTTCCTTGGTTAGTCCAGGTCAGATCTTAGGTGCTGTCATGTTGCTCAACATCTCAATGAATGTTATGGTATCAATTACATAAGTTTGACTCTTAGTCTTCTTCTTTCTTCTCCATTTCCCATGTTCTTCTAAAGTCTTCTATTCCCATGGGAAATTCTTCTTCTTCTTCTTCTTGATTCTTTTCCTCTTACTATCTAGTCTACTTTCTTCTATTCATCTATTCATTTCTTCCATGATTAATTCCTCCTCTTCTAGAACCATGAATTTCAGCTATCTTGCTAAGGAACCTCTCTTGAGAATAGATGATCTTAATCTCATTGCTCAATTTGAAGAATATCTTTATTCCTCCAATAGTCCTTCCAAATATCTCATGGGTGATAAACTTATGGCAAAAATAAAGGAAAAGATGATTAAATCAGTTGCCTTTGCTAGGATCATAGACATGATCATATCACAACCTCCTTCTTCTAAACGTTCTTCATCATCTAAGTTTTCTCATTCTTCCTCATCTTCCAAATCTTACCATGACTCTTCTAAATATTATTCGCATTCCTCATTATCCAAGTCTTCTTCTTCCACTAACTCTTCAATTTCCTTTTCTTCACGATCTCATTCTTCTTCTACTCTTCCCAAGACTCTTACTTCTCTTCAAAAGACATACCATAAAGAGCAACGTGATAGTCCTTATGATGTCTCTTCCACAAAGAGTTACACACCCACCTATGATGACTATGATGACTATGATGATGGACAATGTAGTGATGCCCATGAAACTTCTATTCCTAAGCATCATCCTCATTGTACACTTGTGATTTCTAAGGGGGATTCGTATTGGGTAGACTGTGATGGTGATCCATATGACTCTAAATTTGAAGAATTCTTTGATGATTTTTGTGAACAATACAATATTCCTACTGAGGAAGAGGAAATCTACCGTGCTGATTTCAAACATCAAAAGAATCTCTCCTCTAAAAGTTCTCATGCTGAAAATAAAGGTTGCGCTCTCAAGAAAGATCATATTAATGTTGAACCTTTGTCTTGTGATGGTTCCCTTCCATCCTCTACTTCCTCCAATACCCACACACTTCCTAAAGCTTCTGACTCTTCCAAATATTTCATAAATCCTTTATCCAACAAAGATCCTAAGGCTTTTCATGCGGTTCCCTATAGTTATCCTCAAGGGCTACCTCTTAAAGAAACTCAAGCTAACCTTCACTTGGCTAAAAATACTTTCAATAATGCTGAACCTAAAGAGCCTAAGCCTTCATGCACTATAATGCCTACTTTAGCTAGTCCTTCACCATCTCTTCCAAAGTCTTCCATACAATCCCAACCTGCTTCCTTGTCCTTAGAAGTGGCTCCATGTGAAGAGGACTCTAAAAATGATAAAGAAAAAAATATAAAGAAAGATCAAGAACCCTCCATGTCATCCAATTCTATTCATAATATCTCTCATCTGTTTCATGGTTCTTTTGATCCTTTACACCCTTCCTCATTCATTCCACCATCTCCTAAGTAAGATCAAGCTACTACTTACACCGTTGAGCTTATTGATAAACAAAATAACCTAACTACACTTACGCTTTCCAAAGATGATGCTTCTATTAAGGTTATTAAAAATGGTTTCATTACTTCCAATGTTAAGCCTATTGAAAATTCAAAGCAAAATGATACGCTTACGCTATCCAAAGATCCTTGTCAAGATCAAAGTCTTCCATCTTCTTTTTCTACCATTCCATGTTCGCTTCTGCTTTCTACTCTTCCTAAGTCTTTGCAAGCTTTGAACAATCCTATCAAAGAAGTTTCTCCTATTCAAGATGTTCATGATCCTATTGAAAATCTTAATGTTCAGTCTAAAGATGCTGATGTCCTTGGATGTCATATAAATGCTGATGAATTGGTTGATTATCCTTTTGCATCTTCCACATCCTTCCTTGGACTTCCTCCACCAATACCAAAGGCTTCATGTCTTCCTTCCATCTTGGGTCATTATGTCCCTTCACTTTCCCCTCCTAACTCTCCTAATTTTTCATCTATCTTGGGTCCTTACGTCCCTCCATCTCCTATCTTTTCTCAAGATCAACATAGATACATACCCTGTAATCCTTTTCATCCATCCATCCATCTAAACTAGTCATATCCTACTCCTTCTTCCACAAGTCCCAAGTCTTTTGGAAGCAACTTGAATGGTCAATACAAGAAAAAGAAGAAATATAAGAATTCATCAAAAAAAGAAGATCACCAGGTCTCCTCTAATCGACATGGAGGCATAATGTCAAAAGAGATATCTGAGAAGAAAACTACGAGACAAGTATGGGTTCCAAAATCCACCATTCAAGATATTATCTCTAAATCATCAAAAGGAAATGAAAAGCCTAAGGCTATATGGATTCCAAAATCTCTCTTGAAAGAGTTTGATGTTAATAAAAAAGTTAAGTTGACATTCAAGCTTCCAAAGGCTTCAACTTCATCTTCTTCCAAAAATATTCTTCAATTCCATGCACTTGAACCACAACCTCTACTAAATATTCGCCATATTCCTTTTCGTATTCCTTCATTCACATTTCCTCCACCCTCTCGCCACCCTTCAAGGTGTGTGTTGATGTTGATCTTGCCTTCCTTTCCATCTACCCTTTCACAATCCTTCCATTCATTATCTTTCTACCTTCTATCATTTTTCCTCATTGGCCTATTCATCTTATCTTCCAACCTCACTCGCTTTACATAAAGCCTTATCCTCCATTTTTTCTCCTCCATCTTCCTTTCCCTATCAGCATCTTTGAGCATATCATTTTGAATCCTTTGAATATCATGGTTTATCCTTTCAAGGAGCATTATCTGAAAAGCTTGCTTTCTTCCAAAAAAAAAAAAAATTAAAAAAAAATAGAAAAAGTAAAAAATTTATAAAATTTTTTAAAAAAGGAAAAAAAAAAAAAAAAAAGATGAAAAAAATTAAAAATGTGCCATGGTGAAAACTTGGAAACAGGCACCTTGGTAGCAAAAGTAAAGAGAAATAAATTCATCCTATGGTGAAAACCACTCCCTTGTGGCACCTTGGATAAGTACCGTGATGAAAACCTGGAAATCAGGCATCATGCGTAATTCTTCTACATATTTCATCTATTCTGTCTTCTCTCTTTGATCTTGGCAATGTTGACCTATACTTGAACATTTGGCTATCTTGTGAGCTATCTTACGATGATCTTGCTCTGATTCCATTCATGTTTAGCCTTCATATTTATTTTCCTCCATTCATTCTAGCATTTCGCTATCCTTTTCCCCCTTGGTCTTGATCTAATAAAAAAGAGTAAAACACGATGCTATGAAGTCTCTTGACATGTCTACCCTGTTTGAACTGCATCCCTTCCTTCTTTTGCATTACACTTTTGTGACTAATCATATGCTAGTCTTTCATTTCTTGTCCAAATGTGTTTTGCATGATAATTTTTCCCTAGCCTGGGTACTCTTGAGGAGTTTGACTTTGAGGATTTCTTCCCTCCATTCGCATTCATTCTCTTTTCCTCCATCTCTTCCACCAGCTTGCTAATCCCTCTTATTCTCCACCTTCCTAGATATTAGGACTACATGATGTGATCTTTCTTGAGAGTTTGATGCTCATTTCTGTCTGGGGGCATCCTTTGTACATATTTTATTGATCTTGAAAAAATACCAAAAAAATTCATATATGATGCTGAAAAAATACTAAAAAGCATATACAATCCTAAAAAAATAGCAAAAAAATTGAAAAAGTGCCTTGGTGAAAACCTGGAAACAAGCACCTTGGTAGCAAAAATTCAAAAAAAATGAAAAAGAGAAAAATTGCAATAAAATCCAAGTGGTGAAAACCTGGAAACAGGCACTACTTGAGGCCTTTGCACTCCTCTTTGTTAGCATGCAGCCTCGACACTTAGCCACTTTCCATCATGCCTTGACCTTATTTGACTTGGTCTAGAATTGGTCTTTATCTTTGTCTAGGGGGCATAACTGTTAGCATGGGTCCTTTAGGTGCGTTTGTCTCTTGAGGCATTTCACAAACAAGTGTTTTTCAACACCACCCCAAACAGTGTTTTTCAACACTACCCTTGCGTCGAGTGTTTCTTAACACTTATCAGATGTCTTTCCCAATAGTCTAGTATGGTGCGATATTGCTCATTTACAGATGTAATACTCAGAGTTTGACTCTATGACCAACACACATGCACTTAAACAATCAACTCGTTTGTGATATGTTGACTTTATTTTTCTTTGTGTGTTGTCTATGAGGATTTATTTGATGAGTGGTCTCTCCCTGAGAAGTTTTCGATGATGCATAGCTAGAAGATTGAGGATATGAGAACATGTTTTATTTCTTTATCTTCTTGTGGGTGTATTTTGTTGGTCCTAACTGTCATAAGCATTTATGCTTATCTTACTTGACACTTGGGGTTGACAAGGTATTATCCCCGACTATTTTGTGAGTGCATGCTTCTAGTTATCCTGAATTTCATGTGTCTTGATACAAGCATAATCTTTCCATATCAAATTTAGGTGATCTCACTGCAC